>NTHP01000225.1:203610-235422 GCA_003416845.1 Oplegnathus fasciatus | reverse complement strand
TTTTTTTTCTTCCTCTTTCCTTCCCGCTCAGTCACTCTCTCTCCTTCTTTCCTCCTCCTCTGTCCCTCATTCCACCACAGCTGCATAGTTTTACATGCACTGAGGCGCAACATTGACAATGATTCAGCCTGGTTTCCAATCTGCAGCTTGTTAGAACTGAGGGCCTGGAGCCATGTCAGCAGTGGTGCTACAGCGCATTGTCAAAATAGAGAATCACCCCTTTTGCCCAGTGCAACAATAAAGCAAAGCAATCACATGCTCATTCCTCTGACTTATGGAATATGTATTGCGATGCATATGTATCTGCTTCACATGCATATTTATTTGGGGGCTCATTTGGTTACAGCATCCCTTTCACTTACATTGACATAAAACCCCTCTCTTCATTCTAACATCACCACTGCTCATGAATCTTTCATCACAACCCCCCGCCCCTCCTCCTCCTCAGCCCTCCCTCGTCCCCCTCCCCGTTGGAAAGCCAGTGTTAGTGGGTGAGAATTAATTAAACAGTATCACCCGAAGGCAGTTTGATTCCACCAGACGTGACTGTTCATTCACCGGTACAGGTGTGGGCTCTGTAGAAGAGAGAAAAGGAATGTCTTTGTAGCTCATCCGAATGTGCCGTCCTACCAGCCAGCGCATCATCCTGATGTTCACTCATTTTCTTTTAAGTCAGATGCAGCATGTAAAGTTGATGCTGTCCTGCCTTGTGCGCATAGATACAGTGCGTTCGTCACTGATCGTTTTAAGGCAGGAGGGCTGTTTGATCGGGGTGGAGACCTGGAGTCTTCCACTGACTCACTGAGGATAAATCAGATAAATTTGGACAAAGTCGTCAGTCTGACTCAGCTGATCACGATTCTTCCAACCAAAGAGTTATGAACACTGTAGCACACTTTGGCAAATAGTTCAGCACAGCTGCTGTCCGTACTTTCATACCTGCCATTCATCAGAAACTCTCATTTTCCATTCATGTGAATATTTTAGGTTGTCTGTAGTCTGTTGTGTGAATGAGTGGCGTACAGTACCTTACTGTTGGTTATAAGGGTGTGATGGGAAGTGAGAACTGGGGCATCAGGGAAATACAGCAGTCTTTGATGTGAACCTATTCTCTAAGGGACAGAGAAGAAAAAGGGGGAGAAGAGAGGGTGAGAGTGAGAGGATGAGCTCTGAATGAAACCAATGGGTCTCAGTTCATAACTACTATGAAAATTTCCAGGCACCCAAATTCTCTTTGGCAGCTTGTCTTGAAAACCAACGTACATTATGTCTCTTATCTGGCTGCCTTTTCTTGTGAAACTTTCTCACAGTCCCCAGACTCTTTCTGTTCCTCTTCTGTACAGCTCCCTTTGAGATGTTGCCTTGAATCTGCATATCTCGGGGCCCCCTGCTGGTTATAAGCACATACTGCAAGCTGGAGCTCATATGAATTGTATTAAGCTGTATTCGTCATTCTGTCTCTCAGGAATACATTAAAAATGTATCAGACAGAGCGTACAGTAACAGCAGGTTTTGCACACACAGTATGCTCATTTATATGGATCATGGTATTTATCCTGGTGTCAGACAGCAACTTAACACACCTGTTCTCTTTAACTATAGTTCAGTTTAGTCACATGGAGCACCGTGACACCTTAGCTATTCCACTCTGGCCTCCACACCCCAGTCTTCCTCTCCCTATCCATCCCTCCCTGAGCTGTCCACACACACCGCACATGACTCATCCAGATGACTCACCCCCACCTCACCCCCCTCCCCCACACGCTCACACATCTTTGTATTATCTCCCCTGGCTAACCTTGACAGAGAAACACAGAAAGGTGCTGGTATTGTAAGACGTAGCTGGAGATTTGCTGCTTTTATGCCACCTCCGTGTTTTACATAAGTGCCCCATGGACCAGGCCCAAAAATATTAGCATTTTTATAAATGTATCCACAAACATCACCCTTTCAAAAATAGTTTATGTTGTCAAATATACTTTGTGACCAAGGGCTAACATGACACAGTGTGAATCCTTTTATTAAACCAATATGTGTTTTTTTTTCCCACTGACGCATGACTACGCTTCCATTGCAATGTCCTATACATATATATATATATATATTAAAGAGGACAAATGCCAAATGTTCCACAATTTCAGCAACACAGACCACTCTGTCCTCAAAAATCTAACCTTTTTGTATGATGATTCAGACCTTTAATAGCAGTGCGCAAACCAGCAATCATTCTAACGGAGTAGAATTAGGTGCTATTAAGTGTCATTACCAGGTGTCAATTGGTCCAAATGGTTACTGTTTCATTCACTTTAAGTGTATTCTATTTGGGCATCTGTAGTCTGCACTGAACTGCGTGTATTAAAAACTGAAACCTATTTTTTCATGTGATGAATTTTCATGTGATTTCTTGTCATTTAGATAGCCAAGAGACAAAGGACATCTCTGTTATTTCACATATTTCACATGACATTTGTTTATTCATTTTTCAGTCAAAGTACACTGAGTGATCTACTTGTATCTCTAGTTTACTGTGGAATGTTTTAAACAGTCTTGGGATGCTAAATTCATTGAATAAGGTATTTTCTTGCAATAATGACTTTTGTCTTTCAGACTGAAATTGCGCTAAACCCAAATATATGTGACTGCTTGTTTATGAGGAGGCTTTGATGCAACCTCTACATGTTTAGTGATCAGGCCACCAATAGATGTCAGTGTTGATCTGACAAAATTTTACTGACAGCTCCTGTACATTATGTATGTTTTAATACTTCCCTCTCAAACAAATGTTGCAATAAGCACAAAGGGAGCACATAAACCTATTTAGATGTATTCTTCTCAGCCCTCTCCTCGGGAGACTCAAGCAACAAGTCTTGCTTCTTCTCCGTGACTTTGAAAGCTTCAGTCTCTCTTCTCGCTCTTCTTAGAGATAAAGATTTAACAAATGGAGGCTATTGACTTCCTGCTTTCATCCATTCCAAACAAACTGGACTCTGCTGGCTCACATCTATTATTTAGTAATACTGTATGTTCCACTATGAACATCTGCAACGTAATGTATGGATGCGTCTTGCAGAACCTCTGTGCTCTCAGCACTTGCAGTCGAAAGCTTGCATGTTGATCTATATTTAAAACTACACATCGCAGGTGTATGTTGCTACAGCATGTCACTGTGTCAGCTGTGGACCTAGCTCCTATGTGGAGGTACCATACATTAATTCTTTATATGCGTGAATTGTTTAAATTTGCTAACTTGTTGAAAACTGAGTTTGTTTCATTGTACATTCCTGTAGTGACTGTGTGGGTTAAGATTGCGGCTCCTAACTGCCATGGGAAGAGCCGATATGGCTGTGATATGAAATGATTTAGTGTTACAATCTAAACCACTGCTGGTTGGCTGCAGCACAGGTCACCACACACTCTGGGTGTGTAATCTATCTCTGGTCAACCTCACACAGGATATGCCAACACACACTTGAAAACCCACTGAATGCCTTCCTTTCTCAAAATCCGCTTTATGCAATCTGAGTCAGGGAGGAGGGGGGTAGATTATGTTGATTTGCGCTCATGATTTTCACAGCACTCTCAAGTATTTATCACTGTGTTTGAGTACCATGCTGGAGCAGAACATGGAAACCTTCATTTTATTACAGTATATAGCAGTTGACTGTGTGACAGTTGGGAAAGGCCACTGGAATTCTACATGTCCACCCTTTATAGATTTGTAGACTAGTTTATTCTAGTAGGGAACATTATTTGGCCAGAGTTAGGGTACAGAGGATTCTCACATGATAAAGGGGCCAACATTTTCTTAATACCAGGTCCTCTTCTCAACCAGAGAGTAGAGGCCTGGAGTTCAAGGTTTAGGTAGCGAAAGAAGGCCAAAGAAACAAGAGAAAGTAAACATACTCTCTTTAGAAATGTACTTAAATCTTCCCTGTGGAGTTTTCTTGTAAACAAAGAACGGGGATATTTACATTCAATGTTTCTCAACAAACAACACTGTGTGTATCCTTTAGGTCTAACGAACGTATTGAGGGCATTTTCTTTCTCAAAGAACATTTGCAAAGCAGATCCTTTAAATTTAGCAATGCTGGAGCATTGCCACCAACTGTAGGATGTGAATAGTGTTGACTACGTGCTTACACACGTACATGTGCGTCCTTGTGAGTGTGCACAATACAAGAAAAATGGGGAACTGTTCTGTTTGTATCGTGCCATTGCTCCATAGTGCTACCAGTGGTCATAAACTCCACAGGGTAACTTTAAATTGTTATCTGCTGAGCAAACTAAAAAGGTAAATAGGGTGGAAATTAATTTATAGCTGTTAATTGGTTGTAGTTAATCTCAGGATTAGGCCAAGTTTAGCATTAAACCTGAGTCACTCATGTTAGGATTGGGTTCAGGGTAAAGTCAGGATTAGTTTTAGCACTGTCCACAGAGATGCCCCACACAGACAAAAGATATTTGACTCAAATATCTACTTTTTGTCAACTGATATAGCCATCATATGAACATAGGAGACGCAATAATTCAAGAATTAATCCTTTTTGGGTTTCTCAAGAGGCTCTTTCAAATGTAGCTCCTAAACGCATCACATGATATATAGTTTCAGTTTTCTAATTACTTGGCCTGTTCTTCATTTATTTACAATACAAACACTGAACCGAACAATTCCCCACTTTTAGATAAAAATGTGGCTGACGTGATCAACATTGCAACCAGAAACTTTTATTACATCAGTAGTGACTCAGTCAAGTGTGTCATTACAGTCTGGGAAGCAAACAAAGTTACATGCAGGAGTTGACTCATAAGTCATGCCACCCCAAAAAAATAATCAAATTTGAAGAGGGCCACAAGGCAGATCCAAAAAGTTTGCATGTGTGAACTAATGAAAAATCTAGTGCAGAAATGAGCTGCTACATAAATAGATATACACAAATACAAATAGTTTATGACACAAAATGATGTTCTACATTGAGGATTAGGGTACATTCTTGACCTTAGGAACACACACCTTTGGTTAAACAAAACTTGCTCAGGAGTCATTATGTGTTGGGTCAGGTGGTAGCACCTGAACAAGTTTCCATTTGCCCAAGAAGGCCATGAGATACAGCTGAAAGCTCCAGAATAAGCTAGTTAGTGAATCTTGAGATTAGAATATTTTATCACATGTGGAAGGTTGGCTAAATCCAGTTCTTCAAGAAGCTGATGATTCATCGTACCTCTTTAATTAAACACAAGAAGTGCGATTTCTTGTGTTTCTTACGGAAAGTCTGGTGAGTCAACCTTTCTGGCCGAGTCTGAAATGTACACTTATATGTAAGTCTATATGTGTGTATGTGTATGTGTTATGATGCACAGTGCACGCTCCCTGTGGTCTGGCTGCAGCAGCTGCGTGGCCAGAGTCACGTCCTTCAGTGCAATGCTTGTGGGAATGTGGTGAGTTTGGTTGAGACCAGCTCATAAAACATTGCACCCTGGCACTGTCCTGCTTCCCCTGCAGACAGGGAAGCAGCGACCAATGGGGAAGCCACACAGGCAGCCAGTGTCAGGAGCTTCTCTCTACTGCTGCTTTTTTCAGTCCCACACATGCTGCAGCTCAGCTGACCAAGGGGTCAGGACCTTAAGCTTTTGACCGCTGTGGTATTCTGTCTCTGTGACCAGTTTCACTTCACCTGAATAGAAAAGAATGGAATTATCATGAAAGCTGCTTTTGCTCATGTCAGTTGATCTAATCATTCTAAATGCTATAAATCAATTTCATGCTAGTGTGGTCTGATTTTGTAATCTTGAATGGGTTTATTTCTCTGATCGTCACTACTTGCAATAATAGAGGTTTTTTGATGGTTTAAAGGAACACTGAAATGTGTTGAGCAACATGAAAGATCGAGTATCAAGGTCGCTATC
This sequence comes from Oplegnathus fasciatus, assembly GCA_003416845.1. Taxonomy (NCBI): domain Eukaryota; kingdom Metazoa; phylum Chordata; class Actinopteri; order Centrarchiformes; family Oplegnathidae; genus Oplegnathus; species Oplegnathus fasciatus. The sequence goes on along the minus strand of NTHP01000225.1, from coordinate 229,518 downwards.
AGTGTCCAAAAGCTGCCATTGAATGTGTAGAAAATACATGAAAGCATACATTGAAAATACCTCGAAACTTGAAAACATATATACTGAAGTTACTAATTTAAGAGTTTTTGCTGAAGTTATCGCTTTGCTCAAGTTGCCTTTTTTGTCAGTGTGCATGCTACAGCCTTTTTAAAGCATTGCAAAGGATCTACAAGTAGTAAATTTATAAATGAATCAATCAAAAACTAAAAATTACAGATCTTGTAGACAAGAGCTGTAGTCAAAGGGAACTGGACTTAACTGAAAGTAGGTTCAGGATCATATTTGACCTTTTGTTCCAGTAGAGGTAGCAGAAGTGACTTTGTGGTTTGCTGTTGTGTTGCGATGCGCAAGTGAGGGTGGAAGTACCTCTGCCCTGTCAGTGCACTCTGTGGGTCCCGGTCCCACACTTTCACACACACAGACACGCACATGTTGTATGGGCCAAGCAATAATTAAAAGCAAAAGTAAATCAGTGGTTGTTGGATGTTTTATGCATCATTACAGTCCATGGAACACTGCACCACAAGTGTAACTCATTGCTGACAGGTCTCATTTTCTATGAAGTGAAGAAGCTAAATCGAGACTTCACTGTACCCATCCACATATTCACAGTTAGACATATTGAAATGAGCCTCAGTGTGCGTTTGTCTGTGTGTGCATACGTGCTGCAATGCATCTGAAATGAATGTGTTTGCTTCTTTGTGTCTGTGTATGTTATTTGCTTGTACGCAAGTACAACTGTGACACCACGTGAAAGCTACGCAAACATATGTGCATTTGTGTAGCTTTTATGAATGTGTCGGGGCAGAAACCTAAGCCACCACTGGCTCCACAGGGCTTCACCAATTCCCAGAGGTCCCAAACCCAGTCAGCTCCAGCGTTCTCCTGGCCTCAGTTACAGTCTCCATCTCTGTGCTTCTGCCATGCCCTCAAACCCTTGGAAGGCCTCCTTCCTGCCATAAATGTCACAATCCTCTCTCACAAGATAAATGAACCTGCAGTCATGAGCCAAACGAGTTAATCTAAAATCAGCAGCAGTATCTTTTCGTACCTTCTATCTCTCTGTGACATGTTTTTTTTTTTCACAGGATGTAGTCAGGACTTTTGAATCTGTGTAAATGTGTCCAATATATGCCTCTTTCTTTGTGTTTGCGTATGCATTTTGTAAATGAGGATCATAAGAGAGCTTTGTTGAGTAAGGTATGAATCATTTGCTTAAAACAAATTTATATCTCAGAAAAGATGCATTTCCATCAAATTGTGAAGAACAGAAATGTTACAGGTCATACGGCTCAAGACTATGTTGATTTTTTTTCATGTATTGTTTGACACAGGAATGTGTGCACATTTTCTCAGTTCCGTATCCCCAGACAAAAAGATTGTGTACTGTAGCAGAAACTCATGATATGCAACTAAATTCAATTCGCTACAGTACAGTTATAAAATAAATTGCACTGTGTACAGTATTGTAATGTTAATGTTGGTATTAGGTAGCTGTTAAACACATCATCCACAGACCAAAATATAAATTACACTCCGCCTACAGTAAGGCCTCCTCTTTTCTCCTACTCCAAGTGCAAGACACTCACGCTGGTGTCCATGTGAAAGTTAGTCAGGTGCTGCATAGAAATATATTTTTATCTATTATATATTTTGGTTTTATGTAAGGTGCTAATGGTGCTTGATGACCTGAAGAAAGCAGAGGAGCTAATTTTACCACAATAAATGTCAAGTGTCTGTCTGATGGGAGGTGTATAGAATAAGCAATGGTGGAAGAAGTACTCAAACTCAGTTACTTTGCACCACAGAGAAAAGGTTTAGCCTATTTGATAACAATAGATGTATGTCAGCATTTATCAACATTTCTCAATATTGAAGAGGCAACCAGTTCTGAAAAAATACGCCTGGAAAAACAGATTGTATAATTATTTAGTTTAAGAAATAATCAGTTTTCCCTAACTGTGGGGCAAGAATTGTACTAACAAGCTAATGCAGCTCATGAAATAAATGTATCCCTTATTTCCATGAAAAAGACAGTGCTCTCTTAATCACTGAAAACACTAGGCAGACATCAAGGAAATCATAACAGTTGAGAACATGGAAATCACCTGTATTTGTCATCTGTGCACGAAAAACACACAAATTTCTCATTCCTATAAATAAACAATACTGAAAAAGAACATGGTGTGAATTTGAAGTCATAAAGTAAGCAAACGTGCTCTTTTATCTCTGGGTTTCAAAGGGAAAGGGAAGCTGTGCTGCTTTCTGGCATCTCTATCTGGTTCTGTCTGTTCACTTATCTTTGGTAGCATTTGGTGACCTGTTTTTGCCTCACTGCGGTTTGCTTTTATTCTGAACTGTACTAACACTTCGTGGTAATAGCCCACTCTCACAGACACAGACTTATACCCATGATCTAGACTTTCATTGCATTTGTGTCTGTGTATCCATCCGATAAAAAGTGCACTTTGCTCTAAAAGAAGTCATTCAACAGCAATGAAACACATTCCTCAGCTAAGATGCATACTTCTCATTCACTCTTCTCACTGTTCCAGAAACAGTGATTGAATCTTGAATGGATGTGATTATGATCTGCTGTCAGAGTCTGGGGCCAGATCAGACAGATGAAGGTGTGTGTATGCCAAGCCAGCTGTTGTTGGCCATGAATGGGTCTTGGCTAACCAGAGTGGCTAGCCTTTCAAACAGACCTTATCTTCTCTGCATATCGGATGCTGGAAGCCCCTGGATCATAGCGTTGGCTCGTAACAATGTGAAAATCTTCCACCTGTACACATGTATCACAGAGACACTTGGACAACTCGAGAGGAAAAGCCCTGGAAAGGTAAGCAGAGGAAAGATAGAAATTATGCACGTATTCTTGTGTGTGCGAATATGCATTCACACATGTTTGCGTATGTGTGCTATGTGTTAAAGCTCACACATCTGAATTTACTGTATGTGTCATGATCAGGTTTAACTGTGCAACAGTTAAACCAGTAAGTTTTTCCATTGGTCTTGCAACATCTTCAGTAGTGAAAGTCAAGCTTTGACATGGTCTATTTTCATTGCAGTGATGACCATAAGTTGGACTGTGTGGGAGTCAAAACACACACATGTAAACTTCTAGAGACATATCACTTCTCACCTAGTGGGAAATGTCAGACAGGGTGAAAACCACATTAAAAGAAGTGATGTCGTAAAAGACGTCTGAGGCCAACTTTTGTAGAGCCTAAGCGAAAAAAACTTCTTTTTTTTTTGCCACTTCAACTGAAACAAATTATCTCAAATTTTTGAGAAATCGTAACAAAATGTATCTGCGATGAGACTAATTGATGATAACAATAATAGCAAAAGGCTAAAACTTATTTATTTTATTATTTTAATCTGTGGCACAAACACATGTTCACATGTGCACAACACAAAACATTTCCTCGGTGCACTATGGGGGATCGGTGTGAGTTGTTGCACAGGAAGTTGATGAACACCATCATGACTCACTACAGGAGAGAGAGAGAGGTAGAGCAAGCGATGGGTATCAGTGGGCAGGGAGAAGAGATAGCAGCACCTCGGCAGCTGTTGCCAGGGTTACCGCCTCTCGTCAGCACTGGCAAACACACACAGGAGTGGTGCTCTTACAAAGGCAAGGCCAGCATGCTTCTTAAAATGTGCGGGGTGGACACTGGAGAACCCTTGAAACATTGTTAATGTATCGTTTTTGTTGTGCTGCATTAGTGTCTGTATTTGTTTGTGTGTGCGGGGACTGATATGTTTATGTATGTACATTTTCTGTGTTTGTTTTTCTATCGTACTTATATTGTTGTCAAACTTTGTCTGAGTTTTACACCTTTGTAATGAGGACAGTATTTCAAAATGAGGTTTACAGTTACATAACATCAGGTTTATGTTAGCGCTGAGGTTTTAGGGTTAGGCCTGTGGCGATGGTGAGAGTTTAGGTCACTGTTGGAATTTAGAGCATTAGTATTGTACATGAAAGGTTCCAATAAAAGTACAAGTATGTCTGCGTCACATGTTTCCAAGGTCAACACTTAACAGATAAGGCTGGCATTATTCTACATTTCTCTTATTGTCAACTAATTGCACGAAAAAAACAAACCAACTACCAAATCTTCTAATTTATCCTACTAACGAGTATCGCCTGTATAGCCAGAGCCTGACATAGATTATTCCTCCGTGCCAATACTTACTAAAGCACCAAATGGATATTAATCAGTGCCTGAAAATCCCCAACAAATGCACATTTTAAAAACTACAGTGCCCAGCTCTTTTAGGAAATTACTGACTACTTTTTTAGTAAGACTAGTCTACAGCCATGTTAGCATTTCTGTGAAGCTGTACTTCACGGAGATGCTTTAGCTAAATGCTAACATCGGCATGCTATTATGCCCACAATAACAAATGCTAGCATGTTATTTAGCAGTTATAATGTTTACCAAGGATCGGATGGACTTGGATGGGCCTAAGGGCTACAGACATGATAGAGAAAGTCAAAAAGTATAGATCAATGGACTGAGGCATTGATGGTTCTGATGTTTTCATGGAATTTGTTGACAATGAGAAGACTATAGAATAACTCCAGTCTTATCCTTTAATCCTTGTTAACCATAATGGCCTTTAGAAGTGAATAACACACCCACTCACTGTATTTCAAACACATGATTTTGTGTGTGTGTGTGTGCCCACACATACACACGTGGATCTCATACTTCTAAGGGCAGCGTTTAGCCTAACAGAGGGATTACCAGCTGACTGTGGGATAAACAACCTCGCCACTTGTACTAACACTAAAGTGCCAGACCTGCTTGAGGGCGTCTGTATACACACCCACAAGTGAGTGTGTATAATCTATAGAAACACTCTTATGGTGTGTTGATACTGAAGGTGATTTATGGGCGGCTCAACAAAGACTACTGTATAAACTATTGTTTTAATCCTGCCTGCTCTGGGTCAGTGCTTTGTTATTGTCTGTCTATATGACTCTGCATATTAAAGACAGCCATTAGCTTTTGACTAATGGCCGTTTCTCTGTGCCCGAGGCTACCTTTAAACAGACTCCTGTCTCCTGACACAGCTTTGGCTCAGCTGTGTCTGACACATAAAGGTGCAGTATTACCACTGAGGGCTGCCCTGCTTGCTGTTCAGTCTGCTGAGAGATTGTCCTGTTAATAGGAGGGTATTTTGACACATAATGAGCATTATTACGCTGCAGTGTCTGTAATGCTCTTCTACAGTTTTGTTTTCCTGCTTTCACTGAGGGACATTTTTGTATTGCATCAAGTACTGTGCTCAACTACTTTTGGAGAGACAGGAATTATTTCTGCAGGTGCACAAAAACAAGAATATTCAATTTAAGTTGTCTTTAAAAGCCCCTGTGAGCCATTCTGGGAGGGAGATTTGTTTTAAATTGAAGACAGTCAAAACTTCAATGAAAGAACATCAATGAATTAAAGAGGGATCAGTCAGTAGAGTATATTCATTTTGAAATGGTCACACTCTGAATGCCACACCAGCCCATTCAAGGTGATTATATATACATTTCCTAAGAAATGTTAGTGAGAAAAAATCTCATATACATATATGTGCTTTTACCACAGTAGTTTTAAGTATCAGTGCTCTTGTATCTGTAGTACTCTTTTCATTCCTACAAAAGAGGGTACACACACAACAAACTAAATCAGTAAAAAGAGAAATGCTCCTGTGTAGCAATTGTCACAGTGTTGTCTTACCAACTAAATGTTTGTCTCTTTGTGGTTCTGTGGCATTCAAAGGTGCAAAGGCTCACTTCTAAATTGCTTTCATTACAGTAATACACAGCTCAGTGGTGTTGTAACATTTCCTCTATACCTGAAGTGTAAGATGCGTCTTTTCTTCCCATAATAGAAACAATCACGGTTTGACACCACCCACTTGTATGTATTTGACTGTGTGTTAAAAATGACTAGTCACATTGTTAAATGTTAGTTTGTCATGATCACAGCTCCACTCGATCTCAAACACAGTGTTTTCTGAAAGGTTGTGATATCAGAGATACAAAGTCCTTCCTTTGCTTGCTACTTCTGCTTACAGCTACTTCACTCATGAGAACGGGCCCTCTTGTCTCACATTCAACATCAGGCTGCACAAACGAGTTGAAGTGTTGTACGTGTAGTTAAAAAATGCCGTCAGCAGAGGGCAGACTCCTCCTTTTGAGAAAAAGACTGTCTGGTGATGTTTGCAGCACTGGCTGCCTTGCTGCATTAGCTGTGACACTGATTGACAGATTGACTCTTTGACATTCAGTGTCACGTTCAGTTAAACCCACTTTGTCTTCACAGCTCACTTTCTCTCTTTCTGTCTTCCTGCATTTGTGTCAGCCAGTCTAGCTGCGTAACTGTCTATTTTTCTCTCTTCTCTATCTCTCTTCCTCTCTTCTTCTTCTTCTTCTTCTTCTTCTTCTTCTTCTTCTTCTCTCTGAGATACGTGTGTGTTTGTGTGTGTGTGTGTGTGTGTGTGTGTACTGTGTCTCGTCTCAGTGACAGTGTCTGGGAGTTAACCAATCACGAGACGAGAACAGGGTCCAGAGAGGGCTCAGAGGCCATGAGAAAGACTCGCCCACCCCTCCAACACCCGCAACCTCTCCCCCCAACCAGCGCTGCTCTCACCCCTGCCGACGCTCCGGCGCACACACTAAGTTTGTCACATGCGCTGAACACAAACAGAAGCACACACACACACACTCAGATGCATCCGATTGGTATAAAATCCTACAATCTACAGCAAAAGACAGTTACTACTTTTTTGAGTGAATTTATTTCCATAGCCAAAGGTCACAAGGTTACAGATAAGCACCATGAGTTGATTAAGAAATAGTCTGATAGTGTGACCATGCAAATGAGGCAAACACAGCTCCTGCTCATTTCCCAGGGTCAAGTTCCCCATCTCAGTATAACTCTGTATCGTCACCACAAACACATTTTCTCATGTGCTTATTTCCCCTGTAGCAATGTGGGCAAGTCTTAGCACTCTCACCAGCTTTGCTTCCCAAACTGTGATTCTGACAGATTTGCTCTCTCCTGCTGAATAATGAGCGACATGCACACACTGGCAAAGTGACACACTCCTCTGTTGGTCTTTTCGTGTGTGTGTGTGTGTGTGTGTGTGTGTGTGTGTGTGTGTGTGTGTGTGTGGATGTGTGTGGCTTTTTTTGAGTTTCTGTGTGTGTGCCTCCCTTGGTGCGCTACAGGCCTTCTCATCCTCTTCTATTGACATTAACTGTATTATCTCAGTCACTTTACTGACACCTTAGATTAATACTTGTAATAATAAATGCAGAATAGCAGGTACAGTATTTGTACCATACATGTGTCTACTGTAATGTTATTTGCTACCTTGTATGAACTATAAAATCATGATACATTTTTATACTCGTGTGTTTGTGGCATGTGTGTGTGTGTGTGTGCCCTGACCTGTACATGAACCTTAACCTCGGTGCACTGGTGTTTCAAGAGTGCTGCCACACCAGGCAGAAGTGAAACCTGTGGGTGTGTGGCTTTGTGTCAGCTTGCTGTGTGTGTATTTCTGAACATGTGCCTATACGTGTGTGTCTTTTCATACCCACATTTGTACAGACGGCACACTGCTGCACCTCTGACGCTTGCCTCTCTTTTTGTTCTCCAATTCTCTCTCATTTTCTCCCTTTGTGGCAGGCATGTTCACTTCAGTGTGGTCACACATACGCTCACTTTTGCAGTCACACTGGCGCTAAAAGTCATATGCACACACTTTCGCATACACACAGGGGCACGTACTCAACCTGATCTGCGCACGTACTGTCCTTTGCCCCTTTTCATAGCAGCCACCTTTGCATGGGAAGGCACATGTGTCCAATTTCACATACTCACCGACTTATTTACTGTCAGTGGACGTGATTACGAAAGTAAGTTAACTTTCAGCATGATTTGCCTTTTATGTCTACAGAAAGATAACAGTTGTCATGCATCTTTGTGGTTTGTAGGGAGAAACATGAGATGTCCACTGGCCTGTATCAGTGTGAGAGAAAAGACAGTGGGAAAGAGAGAATCTTGAGTGTATCAGTGTGGCAGTTTTTGCACACATCATGTAGATCGAAAGAGAAAACATCCTCATTACGAAACAGTAATACCAAGGTAACCTACAATAGGCTACAATATGACAGTTGATTGAAAAGCTCTGCATGAATATTTGTTGCCAGTGTCTCTTGGCAACCGATGGAGATATGAGAAGATCATGGGTTTTGATAGTCATTTCTCAAGTGAACCAAAGTTCAATTGATCTAATAACACGTACACATGCTGTAGGGCAACCTTGTGCAGACACATTTTCCCAAAGGATATAGTCACCTTAAAAAATAACAAACTGCATTTAGGGTTTTTTTTTCTTTTGCTGTATGCTTTTCTTTCTATTTGCAGCTACTTGTTCAAATGCAGATTACATGACATCAAAAAAAATATTTCCAACACAGGTTGAAAAAGTGAAGTACTCTTTTATGTCCATTTTTTAAAAAGTTTTAATTGTCGAAAATAAAGTCATGTTGTCTTTATCTATGGATTTATATGGGTGTTTATTTCTTATGTTCTGTAATTAGTGTTGGTTGATAGAACTGTACTTTCCAATGTGTTTAAGAATTAATTAATTGAACCTTGAACCTTGAAGTGAAACATCATACCTACTTAAATTTCAAGCTGCCATTGGTGTTATACATCAGACTTCAGAGTCAAAGTCCATAATGCAATATTGTCACAAGATATTTCCGGTATAGCTGCCTTTGTGATTTTTAAAAAGATTAAAAACAACAAGTTTGATGTCTCTTTCGGGGGGATCATTAATTCATGATGATTTATTCATGATGATATGCACTCTCTAGAGATGGACAATGCATTTTACTACAAAACAGCACTATAATACGTTACACATAATAGTATTTTCATAATTAACAATGTGAGAGCATCCCAAATGTTTTCACACTTTAAATGGATCAGCAATACAATCCAAAGCAGCACAATTCTCCTCATTTAAAGACTGAATAAATTATTTCCCGCTGTACCATATTTGGTCACTGAGATGAAAATATAAAGACATCAAAATTTGGACAAAAAGACAAATACTCAGGGGCTAGAAGTGCATGGCCAGCTTTTTACTTCTCAGTAAAGCGCAGCTGAGAGTGATTCAGCCACTGATGGAGTTTCCAGTGAAGGTCTTCTCAGTTTTCTGCTGCCCTGCCAACAACCACCAACCCCTCTCTCTTTCCTGGCTTTAGCCCCTAGCCGGGGGCAACCAGAATTAGGCCCAGGGGGCGACGAGGTGGTCAGAGGGATCAACAGGAACTGGTGTGTGGGTGGCAGTGCCAAGGGATTGTCGAAGGAAGGGAGAAGAAGAAGAGGAAGGTGGGAGGGCACTATGGAGGCCGGGGGAGAGGGAGGATTTACCAGCAAATCGAGTGAAACATTGTGTGATTCAGGCTCCAGTCAGGAGGGAAAGTGGGCAAGAGGGCAAAGGGATGGAGAGGGAGGGAGTATGAGAGGCAAAGCATGAGTGGATGGGGTGCTTGTGGACTGTAAAGAGAGAGTAGGGGAGAGGTGGAAGCAGTGACGGAGCAGGGAGGGGTGGTGGGCTGACAGATGCCACAGTCCAGGCCCACAGTACAGGAAGTCATTCATATTGGGAAGTGCTTGTTGCCGGCTCCCACCATCCACTCCAGAAAGGAGTCAGAGCTTACAGTTACCCAACTTTGGATGATCCTGTGACAAAACAGCTCCCACTCAATGCATCAGACCAGTAAAAGACACCTGAATATGACATACGTCAATATGCTTTCTGATTAGGTCATGCTGTAATTTCTCTGTAGTGAATCATGAGCAGGCTTTAGTGCCTCTCTACACACTCATTCTGCAGTCCATGCAATGGGTTTTGGGTTGAGCTCGACCAGAACTGGATTTTGATGCCAATACCAATATCAGTATTTGAAAGTTTAAAGAATTTGGCAATATTGATTTTTCAACTTAAACGCAGAAATTAAACACATTTTGGATAAGGAGCGAGACATTTTACAGTTGGAAACAATTCTCTCTGGTGGTCTGTTTCTAAATTACCTCAAACATTCAGTATCTCTGGCATTTCTGTGGTGTTACTGTTCTTATCGGCATGCATGTCAATAAAACTGGCCATGCAGATGTATCGATCGCACTCACGTTAGGTAAGTATCATGTCACAACAGGCCTATGTCCAATATCATTGACAATTCACCATGTGGTCCACTAATTAGTGTCTTTGTAATATTGTTCAAATGTCTAGTACCCACAAGGCAACATATGAAGTAAGTATCCTCATGTTTTACACAACATCAGGTTTAATGAGCTAAATGTAAAAGCCATGTGGGTGTGACAAGAGGACCCATCACTTCACCAGCAATCAGTTATTGAGGTCTTGTGTGTATGTGTGTATGTGTGTATGTGTATGTGTATGTGTATGTGTGTGTGTGTGTGTGTTTTGAGGAAGCTCACGGCAACATTACATGTAGCAGAGAACGCGGTTAGCATGTGCTGATTGACAGGCTGGTCACGTTGGCCGTGAGAGCCGGTCGTCTGTGTGTGTGTGTGATACATAGAGAGAGACAGATAGAGAGCCCTTTTATCTCAGCAGATTTCTGCCAACTAAGGACTGTAGACACTACAGATGATTAAGACCAGATGTAAAGGAACACACACAAAACATAAAATCCACAACACAAAACACACAATCTGCAGACGATCAAATCCTTCAAACTCATTTTCACGTCAGTTCCTTCATCTTGTTTTTTAGTTTCAAGATATCGACACTCATCATTTCTAGAAAATTCCTAAAATGAATTAAACTGCAAACATGATAATGTCACAGCAGTCAATTCTTATTTATGAAAAATAACTCTTAAAAGGCCAAATCTGATTTGCATGATTAACATGATTTTACATGATTTAAGGTGATGAGTTGGTATAAAACGGATATCAACGCTAAAATAATGTGCGCTGACAGAATCTGTAGCACTGGGCATCCAATGATTGGACCGATTCTTAGTCCTGTTTATTGATTCTTCACTCAAAAACGTCCTGATTTAAATCAGGCTTCTGTAAAAGTTTGTTACTTTTATTTTTTAAGTTCCTGTATGGCTGTTTATAGTAAGACAGTGTTTAACAACGACACATTAGAGAAGAAAACGTCTTATTGTCAGCAAAGTATCAAATAAAATATTTTTTGTTCTAAAAGTCAGGAATCGTATTAGCCCTGTTACAGTGTACACACACACACACAGTGTGCACACAGACACATACTGCCATTATGTTGCAGGGGTGGTTTTAAGGAACTAAATTACCACTTTTCTTCTTGTACTGTCACTGCTGTTCAAAGCTTCTAATGGTTTCGTACTGTCAGTGGAGAGAAAAACCATGACACTTCAGAGCCTTGTTAACACACACACACACACACACACAGTGTCATTAGAATGTAATAGAGGCCACCTGGTCCCCTGTCTACTGTGTTTGCGGCAGCAGATGTGCAAACCTCATCAGGCCATCAGTGGCTATGCTTAATTTAATAAAGACATCTTAATGCCATGCCCCTGCTCTGTGCACACACACACACACATGCAGAGAAACACACACATACACATAAACAGACACAAATGTATAACCACACATAACTAAAAAAAATGAAAAGAAAATTTATGAATTTTGCATGAATTTTGCCTTTTAGGATGTGACCATAGCCAACTAGCATAGCCAGGCTTTATTAATTAGCTTATGTATGCCAGTACCGCATAACACCATATTTGTAAAGCCCCATTCGGACTGTATTTTCAGGTAGGTACTGGTATTGGTATTTTTCTTGGTTAGTCTTGCAGGATGTCGATGTCTATTACAGACCACATCCTGTAATTCTGCGATGGTTAAAAAGCCGTCCGGAACGATAAGATAAATTAAAGAGCAGCGCAGTGAATATTTTATCCCTCGCTTCCTCCTGTAATGTTCAGTAAGCTCATCAGTGTGTTTTTTTTAAGTTTAATTTATCATAAGCAAGATCTTATATGGGAAGTGTACCGATCTGAGTGATACCAACTTTAGTCCACTGACTGGACCCTTGAATGTGTTTATTTACTCCAAATGCATATAATCAAAATGGCAGAGCTCTGACTGGTCTTCTGAATCACTGAACAAATTTCCAGAGTGATGGTTTGTCACCTTCTTTAACTGCATGTTCACCAGCATGGATCCATATTTATTTTATGCCTCTGAGTGTGTGTACATGTGGGTTTTGTGTGCTTACAGTTGTGGTGGCTCTTGGTGACGCTGTCTGAGTCCAGGGCGTGGTAAAAGTCGTAGACTGAACGGCCCAGCAGATCCTCAGGAGTGTAACCCATCAACTCCGTTACCCTGTAACACACACACACACACACGACACACACATTTAATAGCGCACAGGATTTTATGTTAACTTTTCTGTTGTGTTCTGATTCCCTTCTTACACGCAGCGCTCAAAAGACAAATCCTGCACTCTGTCCTGAACTTGTGCACTTCACAGACAATTTGTAAATCAAACAGAGAAGTGAGCAGTCTTCCAAAAATAAGAATTGTTCACATTCCCTGTCTCTGCTAACTCCCTGTGTTTCTGGGAACAGCTAATCTCTTTCCGTCACTTTCATCACGAGTTCACTTTGTTAATGAGGATTTTTTTTGCTGGCTTTCAGTTGCCTAATTTCAAAATCCCCCGTTTTTCCTTTTATTTCTCTCCAGCTCTCTTTTCCAGCGAAATACGTCAATATACAGGTTTTGGGTGCAAATTACAGGATTACAGTAATCCGATCACCAAAAAAGAGGCATTCGGGTGCATCAAGCTACATGACCTTTTTTACTTCCGGCCATGTTTTAGGCCATATTAACACCAAACACACTTAGTTTGGTTTCATTTTAACTGGGTTGTAAATCAAACAATTAGACCAAGGAGCATGTGTAGGGGAGAGGTTTCCCAACAGACTGTGCTCTGAGAACATAATCCCAAACAACAACAGGAAATGACCCCCTGAACACAAGGTTTTATGGGTATAAGGAGACCAGAGAGAGTAAACTGGGACAAAGACTGCAGACAAGTCCGTCATGCTTAACCTAAATTGAAGCGGCGGGAATGTGATTATATTTGACTTCTCCTACCACCAAAATCTTTCAGTCTGGCAGGACGACAGTTTTCTGAATCCATCTCTAATACGTAAGCTGTTTGTGAATGCATGTGACTATTGTGTATGAGCTTGGCTTGTAAACATAATAAACAATACCATAGTGCAACTTTTGTACTAAACTTATATCGTAAATCTGTGTTATTGTAAATGTCATCCTGTGATTGGAAAAAAATAGTTAGGCTATATATAGTTTGTTGTTGAAGATGTCTCACTTCCTCAAAATATTTTACCACACTGTGCAATTTTTTAAAAACGCAGTGACGGTGACATTCAATTTTGATTCCTGCTCAAAATCTTAATTTTACCGATGTAATTGTGAGAAGATGAACAGTTCCAAACATTAAACCAGAATTCTGCTTTCTGTTATATTTTCTTCCCCACACCCCACCACTGACATGTTTACTGCTTAATTGCACATCATGTTAATATTATTTTCTAACTTAATTGCCAAAAGTTCATTGAATGCATACAAATATTTGCAACATAACATTTCAAAATCTAAATTTGTTTTAATTAACTTATCAGGCTCTACGTTTTTCCTCACAGTTTTGATGGAAACAACATTAAAGCGGCTCAATGGAACTTTTCATTTTGTGTTGTTTTTGGCGGTCCCTGTGGACAAAGGCGGTAGTGTTTCACCTAACGTTAGGTTACATGTTCCCTCTGTTTCACTTCCCGCTGCAAGGAGACTACTTCACCAGGAGTAGAGGAGGTGGCAGCTCCAGAGACGGACCTTCAGTCAGCGGCTGAAGCAACTGAAATTCAGCCAGAGCGAACCCCAGCGCTGTTTCATCTGATATCGCGGAAAAATCCGACCCGATGGCAGGCATTAAGAATGACTATTAGAAACTAATAGAAGTAGCCAATCTTCTCGCTTTTGGTCTCGTTTGCTTATGTAGGTCATATAGAGGCGTCAATATTAATAACTGAGAATGTTTCATAACCAGTTAAAAACTCCATAGAGTACTTTTTAAAAAATATAACATTTTTTTTGTCTTAGCATCAAGTCCTCCAAACAAAATGAGGTTGTGCGGCACTATAAAAATGTGACATGAAATGTGAGCAGGCTAATATGATGTTATAAAGATATCCATAAAAACTCTGGTGATTATCAGAGATCATTAAACAGCCGTTAGTGCACGTCTCAGTGTGTGAAAAGCCTCATCAAAGAGCAGCAGAAATGCGTTTTTAATCTACTGTAACAGACACATGACACTCGGCCTGGGTGATCTGCTGAAAAAACTAACCCCTGTGACCCAAATCCTTGACCGCGAGTCGGACCGCTCAAATCACAAGACGACCAACTGGATGAGGGACTTTCCTCGGACATGTAGGTCAGGTTGTTGAAGCTCGGCGTCGTGAGAAAACGGCCTCGTGGGACTGCAGAGATGACCGAACCTCTGTTTTAAACCTCAATCTCTATCTCTCTTAACCCTCTGTGTGTCCCTCACTGTCTGTTTTCACTTCAACTGCATGAAATGAAATCACTCTGGATGATTTGTTTTGCTGTAAGATGACGTTTTTATTATTGTTTTCCAGTCCAGAAATGATTTCACAGCGCTCTAGATTCATTTGGAGGGGGTGTATGAGTGTGTCTGATACCTGGATAATTAAATGCAATGAGCTCCAGTTTTAGAATAGGTGTGGGCAGACTTACAGCTACGGTTTTTATTTTGAGCGTGGGAATATTCTCATATGTTTGACCATCAGGAAATGATTGTCATCACAGCAAGCAGCACGCCGGGGGTCCCCCGGGTAGAAAAGGAATTTAAAGAGGCATGCAAAGATATGACCAATGTATTTGAGTCTCATGTGAAGAGGTTGTGGTCACTAATCTGCAAGAGCAGTTAAAGTGAGAAGTCTTGATCCTGGTGACATTTTGGTACTTCTTCACTGTGGTGTCTGCTCTGCACTTCACAGAGATCAGCTGCCAAACAGATGTCTTGGAGTTTCTTTTGATGAAGTTTCTGTTGGTGGCGCTCTTTTCTTTTATTGTTCAACCACCAAGTTCTTCCTCTGTTTAGTCCAAACAAACCAGGAACTTAAAACCACAGGTGTACAAAACATTATATGTAAAAACGCTGTGGAAGTGGATATAAACTCAAATTGCAATTTTGCAATAGCAACCAGCTATAGAAACTAGGAAAACTGATCCTTTTTTGTATAAAATAGCTGCGTTTTGCAGTTTAATGCATTAAACAAACTGACGTGTTGGTGCCTGCAAGTGCGGTTGTATTTGCCTTGTTAATGCTCCCCCAATATGAAATTCATGAAATTGAAGTAAATGTTCTGATAGTGCAGAGTTGTGATGAGCCCATTGTGGTTACAGTTAGTTATGTCAGTTTTTATGCTCATCTGTGCTGCAGGCTAGAGGCTCGAGGCTACGTTAGCTCCTACAAACATAACGCACCGGGATTTCTGTTGAACTGTTGGTGGTCAAATTGCATTGTGGGTAACGCCGGCACCAGGTTTTAAGAAGGAAGGAGAATTAGTGGAATAAAAAAGACGATATCTCTGGTTCTGCTGCATCGATTTTAATGTCCTTTCCATGTTGTAAAAGAAAACAAGGTACACGTCCATTATAGCAACACGTTCTCACAACTTACACTGCTTCAGTGTCAGTCATGTCTTGTCTTCCCAGGGTTGAGGGTTTATCGGTAAAATTTCCATTGTTTTATACTTCCTACTGTGTTTTATTTGGAGGGTTACTGCAAACGTCATCACCAAATGGTCATGAGGTTCAGCGGCTTTGCCTTCAGACTCAACAGTTTTGACAGACTGATGAAAAGTTCCTTCACAGCCAAACTGAACGCGAACACTTCTCTGACACACAGACCGTAGAAGACTCATTTTTAGTTTTCAGCCAGCTGACGTTAAAAAACCGCCTCAAATCAAGAAAAACCAAACAACAAGTCAAAAAGTCTCGTGTTTAGGAGCAGGAGCTGTGTCTTTCTTCACTTACAGTGTCTGTAAAGTGATGATTGTTTGTCTCTCCACAATAATGATGTCGTGACAGAGCTCTCATATCAAGACATCATTGTCTCCGTTTTATTGTCTAAACTAATAACTCATATTTTAACACAACCTGTCACAGTGGGAGGTCTTAAATATACTACAGGATTGTGTTCTGAAGAAGAAGAAGAAGAAGAAACTGAAAAACATTTGGCTGGCTCAGTGAGACTTTAACTTTTTACAGTTTAATTCTGAACATTTCAGCAAATACCAATAAATATGTTTGAGATAGCACTCACATCGCAATATTAATTTCATCCACGTTGCCCCCCTTTTGTTGGCAGTTATCACCATAGTAACCACTAGAGATGGGTGTTATACATCCCGAGGGTCGGAAGCTGGGGATCTGAGGACAAACCCGGAGGGAAGTGTGTGTGTGTGTGTGTGTGTGTGTGTGTGTGTGTGTGTCCTCTCTCTCACCTCACTGTGAAGTCGGCCGACAAACAAACCAATTTGTTTGTTTTGCTGATGTCGCCCGGCAGCGTGTTTGGGCAGGCAGGTTGGACCATACCAACTGAGGGGAGACAGGGGGAGGGGGCTTGTTATTTATACACACACACACACACACACACACACACACACACACACACACACACACACAGTGAGAGACTGCACTGAGGTGAAAAGTAGTTCCCTTCCTAGACTAAAAGAGGCAAGTAAATGGTGAAGTAATTGCCAACCAATCCACTGCTGCAAAGTCTGTGTGTGTGTGTGTGTGTGTGTGTGTGTTAACAACAAAGGCAGCATCAGGCAGCTAAATGTCAGCAGACACCTTCAGCCCTTTGTCCGTGTAGAGGAGGCTGACCTGCTCCTCTTTGAAACTAATAAGCTGCTTGTCTTTGTGTGTGCGTGTTAATTGAGAGAGAGAGAGAGAGAGAGAGAGAGAGTGTGTGTGTGTGTGTGTGTGTGTGTGTGTCCTGCCAATGGGGGATAAGCAACCAGTGTTTTCACACACTGAGTTGGTGGGAGGACCACAGAGGAGGACGGAGGCTCGTCTGAGAGGAGCATGAAGCAGAGTTTGACTGCTGTGTCAGTTTGTTATTCCTGCTGCCTGTTAGCATTATGCTCGGTGAGTAGAAGGACGCTCTGCAGTGTTTTCACGTGTGTGTGTGTGCGAGAGCTGATTTTCTGGATCTAATTAGCCTAATTGGAGAAATGTTTCACAGTTCTGTGGCTTCGCTTTGTTTTGTTTTGTTTTTCATTGATGAATGGAAGGAGTAAGTTTTGAGTTGCAATATCACATAACTTTTAAATTAACTTTGTGAAAGTTAGCATTTATTGAGCTAACTAGTTGTTCTAGTAGCATTGCAAATATCACCAGTACCATGACTCACTAACAGTAATATCATCATAGTAGTGGTAGTAGTTCTAGTAGTAGCAGTAAGACAGTGTGTGATGTATAATGTCATTGTATTTCTTCTGAGTGCTGTGTCAGGTGTTACTTGCAGCTTTTCTTGCTGTGTGTGAACACTGTTTATTGTGTGTGTGTGTGTGAACATATGATGCTGATGATGTGATATGATGAGACAAATTCAGCTGACCCTGTTTCTGTGGACATTACATTGAAATGAAGTGGGTTGTATGATTCACTTTGCACGAGTGTGATTTGAAGCCGCGTCAGGATAAACAAAGATCACATTGTACATGAGTGAGAATGCACAAAACTGTGTGCTGTTCTAAATACAGGACCAGGTGGAGGTGAGGAAGAGGTGCTCCCTTCAGAGAGTCCATTATTTTCTATATTTTATCTCTGCAAAGAGCTTTATGGCACTCATCATCCATTCTTTAAAAATCTTTTTAAGTGAGCTTCTAATCTAACATGAAGCGTTGTTGTTATGGTTACCTGCAGTTTAATAAACCATGCACATGATTTAGAATAACAATAAACCTTCGACTGAAACTGTTATTCAGTATTTCAGATTCATATTGTATGTTTTATGTTTTTTATAATGGACACTGCCAGCCACTCAGAGACAAGAGTTTTCTACGGCTGTGTTATAATGTTGCATTCATGTCATATCTGAGTTATTATAATTTTGAGTGTCCGACTTGCAAATAACGTACGGAAAGCCAAACAAACATGAATGCCTCACAACAGCCAAATTCAATGTAATTAAGCCCAAATTTAATGGATATGATGTTACATTGGCAATGCACAGTATTTGAATCCTCACATGACCAACTCTGCAATCATACAGCCGTCTTGATGACAAGTCGGTAACATGGGAATCTTTCCCATCGCTATCCATCCCACATGACGTGAACGTGGCTTCATGCCATGTTATGTTTGTAAGTTACCTGTTTGCCAACCAAGCGGAAACCACGGAGACGAAGGGTTGGAAATGGGTGATGAAACATAAAAATAGGCAACATGTTCACAGCTGTTTTAGTGTTTTTTGAGTTTGCTGTAAGACGTGATTAAGTTATAAACATATGGCATGTTGCGTTTACCTGCACATTCATAATAATACCTACCTTTCATGGTCATAAACCTTTTGTGGTTTATGTTGATGCTAATCAAACGTTTTGGGAGTTCTACCTGCACTTTGCTAACAAATCATTCACAACAGGTCATTCAGAATTACCAGAAAGTATCTGCTGTTGCAAAGTATGCAGTAACTGTGCCTTTGGAAGTGACAACCTTCGGACTAAGATCTTGTTTTGTGCGTCTATTTTTTATGTCTGTTGCTTTAGTTTTTTTTTTATTATTATTATTATTGTTAAGTACTTTGAGATGTCTGTTCAAAACAGTTGTTGTAGCAGTATGGTTAGTATCCTTAGTATTAGTAGTTGTAGCATCAGCAGCAGTAGTAGTAAAAGCAGCAGTGTTAGTCAGTGGTGAAAAGTAGTACATTTAGTGCCGTCAGGTACTGTACTTAAGTACAGTTTTGAGGTGTTTGTACTTTACTTGAGTAATTCTACAGTGTATTTTGATACTTTGTACTTTTACTCTACTATATTTCAGAGATATACTGTATATAATACTTTTTACTCCACCACATTTATTTGACAGCTTTAATTAACAGTAATTTGGTAGGATCAATACTAGTAGCAGCAATACCAGAAGTAGTAAAGCAGCTGTAGGTGAAGTAATACTGGGAATAGAAACAATAGCATTAGTAACAGTAGTAGTAGTGGTATCGGTGGAGGTGATAGTTCTCATAGCAGCAACAGCAGCAGTAGTCGTATAGAGTTATCAGTAGTTTAAGCATTAAGCAGTGTTGATCTTCTTATTTTACTATTAATTACTTACTGACAGGTTTCAGTCTGGTGAACTAAATTAACTCAGTCTTCACTTTAATGAACTGACTGCACTAATGAAGCCACGCGTTTCGCACAAATTCATTTCCTCGATCGTTTCATGCGGTCGAACATAAACTGTGATGAGGACTTTCCACCCAGACCTTGTTATTGTGCGTGTAATGGTTCTACTGGAACTAAAGCCAGCAGCCAGTTAGGTCTGTTTTTCCAGAAGCGCACAGGATGGCCATAAATCATTAAAACTGCGTCTTGAAATCCAGCTTACATACATTTATAATTGGTACGTACTGGATGTGCCACGAGGAAAAACGGTTACATGCCCCTCTCTCAAATTTTATGACAACCAGAGGGGTAAATGTGTTATTTTAACACCTTTGACAAGTCGTGTGCTGCTTTCTGGCCATGTGCACTCTGTCTATTGCTCAGATGGGAGATGGTGTTAGCGTTAGCATTTGTGGTTTTCTTTTCTTTCTCCTTTTCTGTTTGCTTCTACAGTTGGAAACGTAAAAGGAAAACGACACTGTTAAGCATCAAGCAGGCAAAAAGAGGCCAAAAAGCTCTCATAGTTTGCTGTCCAGGGAAAATGTCATAACTCCAAAATGTCCTCCTCTCAGGAATCAAAGAGGAGGAGGAGGAGGTCTTTTTCCAAACCTTTTCTCAGCACACAGAAATCCTGTTTATTGAACCACGAAAAGCACCAACACTGGACGATGAAATTCAAAACCATGTGATGCAGAGTTCAAATGTATAGTGACAAACAAGCTTGATGTGCCTGCATGAGCTTCTTCCTGTGTGTCTGTGTTTCTACCTGTGTGGAGGTGAGTTTCAGTCCTGACTCAGCGTGTTGTTACTGTAAACACCTGCTGCCTCCAAGTGTGTGTGTGTGTGTGTGTGTGTGTGTGTGTGTGTGTGTGTGTTTTCCTTGCCCTCATTCCCAGGGGAGTCCTTGGGCGTTTCCTCTCGGCTCAACTGTGTGTTAATTATGTGTTTTTTTGGACGCAAAGCTCTGTGTGTTTATGCGATTGTGTGTGTATTTGGCTCCCTCTCTCCATTATCTTAGTGATGAGAATGTGTTTTATTTAGTTAAATCTGACCCAAACGAATGTTAAGATATTTGTAATTTTGGTGATTCGGCAACTAAAGCTCACTCAGCATGAATGTAGCAGACAAATCACTAAAATGAAAATGATAATAATAATGATGGTGTTGATAATTATGATGATTATGAAATTAAAGGCAAAACTTTTCCGCTAAAGCCAAGTGTAAAAATACATATAAACAATATATTCACTTCTTTTTACACTCTTTTTTTTTTTTTNNTTTTTTCATGTGCTGATTGAAAATGTGCTTAAAAACCACGAGTTGCTTCACTGGCTCACATTTCAAGGTTTGGTTGCCTTACTCAACAGCATCTCATCAGTAGTTTCTGAGGAAAGGAAAGAGCTTTTCCTAATCAGTACCTGTGCTCTTGTGTTCCTACCTAAGTGGGATTTGAAGCAGCAAACTCGCACATACAGTAAACCTGACTTATAACTTCAGCACTGAGAAGGGCCATCTTCAAAGTGCATTTACTTATTTTCAATAATGTCACACTATATAGCCAAAAGTATATGGACATACTTTTCAGTTTTTATGGTTTGGGGTAGCCCCCCTTACTTTTGGCCATGTATATCATCGCTTTCATGTTAATAATTATATTTTTGGTAGGTAATTGCTTATTACAGGACTGGATTTTTTTTGCCACGTTAGCGTCGTGGCTCTAGGAATGGCAGTGTCACATCTCAGCAGCTACCGGACGGATTTTTGTACAGACATTCATGGTCCCCAGATGATGAATCGTGATAACTTTGGTGATCCTCTTAACATTTCATCATGAGGTTGACATTTGTGGTTTTGAGTGAAATGGTTTGACAACTATTGGATGGATTGCCGTGAAATTTGGTACAAACATTCACGTTCCCCCTCAGGATAATAAATCGTAATAAGTTTTCGTCCAGCGACATCATCAGGTCAAAACACGTCCAATACTTTGGTTTATGACCAAATAACCTGCAAAACTGATGACATTCCCATCAGCCTGGGATCAGCCAATGTTAGCATTGTCATTGTGAGAATGTTAATGTTAGCGTTTAGCTCAAAGCCCAAGTAAAGCCTCACAGAGCCACTACCGTGACTGTAGACTCTTGTTGGTATTATGGGTTTATTGACACTTTTTTTCCACCTGTACATAGTCAGTACTGTTGTCATTATTCTGTCTTCTGCCTTTATTCCATACTCTCATATTCCTGTTTCTGTTGGAGAGAAATATACAGACAGCCAGACAGACAGACAGACAGGGGGAGGCATGCTATGGTTTCCTCTTTCGTCATGTTTAGCTTCCAGTGGCCCAGAGTCACATGACAGAAACCTGTTTCTCTCTCCCGTTTTCTCCCTCTTTTCTCACTTCTTCTCTCTGCCACCATCTTGCTCCTTCTCCTTCTCTCCCTCCTCTCATTAAACACTCCTCTCTATGCTCCCAGTTCTCCATCTTTGTCCTCTCTGTTTCTCTCTAGTGTTGCAGTGTGGAAACAATAAAATCAACTGTGTTTCCTTTTTAGGTGCTGGATAGATGCAACACTCCTCTCTCTCTCTCTCCCTCTCTCCCTCTTTCTCTTCCTCTCTCTCTGCTTCTTTTTATCAATGTCACTCTTTCCCCTGCTCTTTCTTTCTCGTTCTTCCCTCCTCTTTCTTTATCCTACTCACTCTTTTCTTCATATTTCTCTTTGTCATGGTCATTGCTAGCACTCTGTCTCTCTCTCTCTTACTGTATATGGTCATGGAGGCTCAGCTGTTTCTGCACAAACTGACTCTCCACTCTCTCTCTCTCTCTGTGGGAAGATGATTTAGCAGAGCAGAGTTGTGCTCTTGAGGCTGCAGTTGTATGCAGAACATGTTTGTGCATCATATGGCCAGAAGTATGTGGACACCTGAATATTTCACCCATATGTTGATTATCTTATTCCAAAACCATGCTGCTATAACAGCCTCAACTCTTCTGGTTTCAGTCTTTCCACCAGCTGTTGAACCTGGCTGCAGGGATTTGCTCCCATTCAGCCACAAAAATATTAGTGAGGTTCAACACTGACGTTGGGTGATCAGGTCTGACTCATAGTCAGCGTTTCAGGTCATCCCAAAGGTGTTGGATGGGGTTGAGGTCAGGGCTCTTCCGCACCAAACAGGGAAAACCATTTCTCTATGGACCTGGCTTTGTGTACGGTGGGCATCGTCGTGTTGAAACAGGAATGGGACGAACGCAAGCTGCTGGAAGAACACTATTGTCTAAAATATCAGTGTACACTAGCTTTGAGATTTCTTGAAACTGGAACTGGAAATAAGAGACCAAATCAAAGCCATGGAAACCAGATCAAAAGCAGGGGTGTCCACAGACTTATGGCATGGCAGTGGTATTGATATTGCATAAAAAACATTTAATAATATCACAAAAATCACTGTAAAATCATAACAAAAAGCGAGCTCAACGTCAGACCTTATCACTTTCTCGCTCATTCAGACTCAACAGTTTATCGAGTTATTATATAATCTGGAAGTCATTGCATCATCAGTTGCTATAGTGACTTCAGGAGCATCCACAGACGTAGTGTAGAAGTGCACGAACGAGGGATTTATACTACTCACAGTGCTTGACTTCAAGGTCAAGTTTAAGAGCAGACGAGCTTGACGTCAATGCAGGGAGTCACAGAGGGTGCAGCCTGCATTATGTATATGTGTGATTGTCAATAATTCATAGGAATCCTATAGTGAGGCCATACAGCTGTCATCAGGCTGCTGCATGCATATTTCAAAACTAATGCACTTTACTTGGAGATGAATGCAGGACTGTGGTTGGAGGTGTACCTTACATGTTTCTGAACTAAAGCCTGCATGGCCCTCATTTTGTTTTTACTTTCATTTACCGCATTTGCTTTACCTTTACTCCGTTTTACTGTATTTACTTCACTTTAAGTTTGTTTGAATTTGGATTAAATGTTAGAGAAGCGAGCTTGTGACAGAAGAGTTTGACCCCCACGCTTAAATCTTTTCCACTTTTCTCGCCAATCTGCGTGTAAGGTGGGGAAAAGGATCACTGCCGAAGTGCCCTTGAGCAAGGCACTGTTTCACTGGAGCTGGTCAGCTGATAAGACTGTAGCTGAGATGAGCAGCTTCCAGATGTGAACCATTTACACCTGGTATTAACATGTGGTAATTGTACCTGGATAATGACATCTGCATTTACACCTTGTATTAATAAGGGTTCATGTTCCCTCGATTTTGCCCACATTGTGATTGGATCTCAATAAGCAAATTAGTTCAGCAGGACAGGATGGGAGTGTTTTTTATTGCTTTCACTATATCTGAGAATGCAACCTAGGACTGAGTGAGCAGATGAGGTATTAAAGTGTATCTTGTCCTTTACTGGACCTTTTCTCTGAAGTTGTAGCTCATGTTTTCAGAAGTTTAGATTTCTTAGCAACAGTATTTCAAATTCTAAGTTTTTTTCTCCTGTCTGGGTCAAGCTGACAAGAATTGTAACTTTGTGTGTGTGATTCAGGGAGTTTGAAGTCAAACCTTTCATTGTAGTCTCGCTAAACTGCTGTGATATGAAACATGTTGTCAGGCGCAGTGTGTGTGTGTGTGTGTGTGTGTGTGTGGATGAACAGGAATCCTCCTCACAGTGTTAACTCCGTCCGACCCGTCTCTAACCGGCCTTTGGCAACATCATCCAGAACACAGTTTTTTACAGAAAGGAAGAGACAGACCGTCAGATGAAGGCAGCGGAGGAACAGCAGAGCCTGAGTCTCCATCCTCTGTCTCTATTTAAAGATCTTCATCCCTCCATCCTCATCGACTGCTTCTTCATTCCCGTCTCCGGTCTGAGAGCTGAGAAGATTTTTGTTGCTTCTTCAAAGGATAATTCTGGTTTATTACAACCTGCATCTTATTTTCACAGTTTCATAGTTTGTTTCTATCAGTAATGATAATATTGTTACTGTTACATGATAATTTGTCGACTACACGATTAATCGATTAATGGATTGATGGGAAAAAAAACATATTCAGATTAATTGTTGATGAATATAGATTATTACCAACATTTCGGGTGCACTCACTCTCAGTTTACTCTCCAAATTAAGAGCTTTACATGAGTGATTCTCAAAGTTGTTGGCTTGTGGACCCTCAAAATGAAATAACGTCTACTTGTGACCTCTCCCGACAGGAGGTCCTACTGAAGAGTTGTTTTTTTTCTTCCAGGATAGTTTCATTTGAAGCATTTTTGGAGACCCAAAGAGGTTTAAGTCTGCAGTATTTCTCAAGAAAAATTAGAGAAAAGTCCAAAAAGAATAAACAAAATTTTATGGGATAGAAATCAGAAACCACAATGTTTCTCTAACCTTAACTATGTACTTATTTAATACCAAGCCTTAACCAGAGCTTTGTCAGATCGGATTTATTTTCAACAGACATTTTGCAACAGTTTTGGGGCTCAGAAAATGCAGTGTCGTTCTAACAGACACGGACAAACAACACATTTTGTCACTTTATTTTATAGGACTTGTTGTCATTAACAAGACACGTCAGGATGGGGGATAAAGGCAGACCTCAGACACTTAAAAAACTTGTGCTCATTTGACAGTGTTAATCTTGTCAGTAGCTCCTGACCAGCCTGATTGACTGCCTGTCTCACTGACTGACTGTTTGACTGACAGGCTGACTGAATGTCTGATTGGATGGAGATTGCTAACACAGAGCTGTTACAGTATCTAACAGAAGAGCTCGCTGACTGACACATTCATTTCACTTTGACTCCTCTTCCCTGATAAAATCCCAATTAAGTGAAGAAGATGGTTCGTAGCTGTGTGTGTGTGTGTGTGTGTGTGTGTGTGTGAGTTTATGTCACTTTAAGAAGTTAGTATCTTGAAGACAAGGTCAGACCTCCCTTGTGTCTCAGCCTCTCTCAGTGTCTCTTCTTTCTCTTTTCAAACTGAAGCATTTGCCAGTTTCCCTTTCTCTCTCTGCAGGGTAGTTAGATCCCCTACCAGAGATGCTAATTATTGCCATGTGCCTTGCCTTCACGCTACCAGAAACACACACACACACACACAGTGCTGACATTGTCACCGATGACGTCCGTGCCCACAGTCGGTTTCTTGATCCGAGCCAGTTAGTCACATGTATGTGTGTTTAAGAAGGATTTGTCAAGTCAGCCGCGCAAACAGCTTTTCCCGTGTTCGACAAATCTGCTGCAGCTTTAGCGTCACTCAGGTCTGTTTCATGCATCTCTTACTGCTTGACTCAGGCGACGCTCTTCACTCTGATTTTCTCTGCATTTTTTTTTTTTT
>NTHP01000225.1:192516-203425 GCA_003416845.1 Oplegnathus fasciatus | reverse complement strand
TTTTTTTACTTCCTGATAGCTCCAGTCAGAGAAATCCTGAAATTGTTCCACAGCTCATCAGTCGTCGTCTGCAGTAACAGTTGCCACAAAATTACTGTCAGTGTGAGAAAGCACATTTAGGCTTTATGAGTCTTTGAGAATGAATATTTACCTTTTTATGAAGGAATATTTGGCATTTTTGAGAGTTGTGCGTTTAATTGGTTTGCTTTAATCTGTCATAAAACAATGTACAGTTATCAACGATACACAAAACTAAAATCTACAGTTACTCAAAACAAAAAGCACAACATGGAAAGTGGACATTCAAGTAAAATGAAGTAAAACAAACTGTAAATAGCATGTAACATGACAAACAAAATGTTATCAGTGTGTCTAGGTGCTGCTTATCAGATTGAGAAAATGGCTATTGCTCTTTGTATTCAAGCTAACATGATCCACCTTTGTAGCAGTGCTTTTAACTGTAATTCAGTTTCTTCAAATTTTAAGGTTTTTTTGTCTGTTTTTTGCCACCTGTGTAGGAAAAGAACATTCAGCATTTGGAAAAGTAAATTGCAGGTGTAAGAAAGCACACGATTAAAGTACGCTTATCGTTCATAAAAGTGCGTCATAGATCAAAACCTCAAATTGCCCCTGAAGGGGACAAATTAAATATTTTGAATTGAATGAAGAAGGTACTTATCACATTTACAAAGATACAACAGGGTCAAAGTGCTTTTCTAGTTTCCTGTCTTAATCTTCCTCTTCCTTTATGTTGTCTTTCCCTTTTTTCTACACTCCCACCTACTCTTTCTCCCTTTGCATCTCTAAATTTGTTCTTCTTGTATCTGCTCCTCTTCTTCTTTTACTTTACCTTCCTCCATTCTCATTGTCCACCAGCTTATCTTCTTCCTTTTCTCCTATTACACTTTTTGACCTTCCCTCTTTTATATTTTCTTTGCCTCACCGTCCTTCTCTTCTTTTCTCTTTGGTCTACCTCGCTGTCCTGTCAGTTTGCCACCATACCCTAATAAGAGTAGACGGGAACACACACACACACACACACACACACACACAAACAGTCCCAAACTGGCTGAGAATCTCCGTCTAATACACTCACGTTTATAAAAGCTTGTTCCCCAGTGGCTGGACCTCCGTCTCTGCTTTCACCCACCTGCCATTACCAGTTTGATAGACGGGTCTTAATAGTTAATCTGTACAGAGACATCCATCACTGCCACTCAACACATTACAAACTGCATTACCCATGTCTCCCTTCTCTCTCCTCTGCTTTCGCTTCATTACTTTTTTACCTTTCTTTTGATTTGCCATCAGAGAATTATACCTCTGGTACTTCTGTCAGCTCTTAAACTCCAGTTCCCATGATGCTTCTCTCTCTCACTTTCTGCTCTCTCCTCTTAAGTTGTTGCCTTATTTCACCCTGAAAGTATTTGCCAGTGACTTCTAGTGTTTGTTTTACTTCACTTGGAGCACAAGTTGGGTGGGGTTAAATGAATTCAGACACTGTCAATCAAGAACAAGCACTCAGCTGACATTCATTTACTTTCCGGTGACTTTCCAAAAATCTGTGGCTCTCTTTCCTGAAAACTGTCTTTGTAAATGTGGCAAACTCCTCCCGCCTGGTATTCCCTGATGGTTTAAAAACACAACGCCAAGAATCATTATAAAAGAGCTATTGGATTCAGATGTGCTTTGTGCTGCGTGGAAATCTGCTGATGGTACCTTAGGTAGGCTTAATTTATCGCTCTACTCCGGGAGGTCGGTCAGCAAGTTTTGAGGTAGTTCGTCGCACCGTGAAAGGTGAATTAAGTGCATCTGCAGTTTCAAATGAATGCACGCACACTCACACACACACACACATACACCCAAACTGCACCATCTGGTTTTGGTTGAGTGGAGAGAATGACTAAGCATAATGTGATAAGTCAAACAGCTTTCTCTCTGACTGCTTTGTGTTTTGATGTCTTAGATTGCAGCTTTTTGTAGAACATATACGTTTCAGTGCAGCCTTATTGTTTCTCTGCCATTTGTTTCCATGAATTCAGCTGGTAATTGTTGGAATACAGTACTTTCTGTATTCTGTGGGGTTAGACAAACCTTGATTCAACGACATGCATTTGTAACAATGGACGTGCTTTATTCTTTACTGTTATTTTGTGGGCTTCAGTATTACATATAAAAGTTATATAAAGGAATATAGAAAGTAAATGTCTCTCTCTCTGTCTGTTTCCCTGGTAGGTGATATCACACAGAAGGGCTATGAGAAGAAGCGATCCAAGCTGATTGGAGCCTTCTTCCCACAAGCACCAGGTAAAACACCTTTTCTCTCAGCCAGTTTAATAAATGCTAGTTCATGAAGCATTCTGTTGGCATCTGTTATCAGAGCAACATTTAGAAATTATATCTATAAAACCGTCATTAACAGGCATCACTGACAGGTTTTTCCTACTGAGATGATGAGAGAAATAGTAAAGAAAAGCAGGACCAAGGCAAACGTAAAATGTGAAAAAGTTACTAATAAACAACACGCAAATAATAAACAAAGTCAGAATAGAGTCATACTCACATAAGTCCTGGCACTTACTTCTTTTGTCACATTACACAGCGTAATTCCTGTTGACCAGAGTGACAGTTCCCATCTTTTTACTGCCCAAGACCACTGAAGTGTCAAGCATGTTTGGTAATGAGTTTGGCATCCCAGATGGGGTGATGAACACGGGGGTGTGATGACCTTCTTTGCACAAGCAAATTGATCTGAATGTGCTTTTGATTATATTCTTATTCGTGTTTATGGGATAGCCGAAATGACTTTGTACTTGCTGGACTTTGACTAGAGATACATGAAACCCAACTCCCTTTTTTTGTCTTAAGTTGAGAGCAGTGTTTTTTCTTCTATTATCAAAAGGGGCACTTTGTCTACGTGTCGAGGATGTTTAACCAGGACGCAGTGAAAAGACACTGTTTTAACTTTGCCGAAAGGCCAAAACAAAGAACATTTTGGGCATGTGTTGGTTGGTTTTATGCAGAGAGAATTATTCTTATGAAGCAGGTTAATTTTCTTTATTTCCCTGCAGGCTGTTACAGGGTTTAAAACTGCAATGCTTCAATTCCAAGAACACCCATTTATTTATTTAGATGTTTTTGTCCAATAGACTGTCAATATGCACTATGGGGGTTTGGGTTTCTTCTAAAAGGAAACTGGAGCGTTTGATTTTCCTCCATATAGGATATGTGTTGATTCTGATCTTCGTGCATTTAATAAATCATCACTAGTTGAGTTGTTTTTGGTAATACACCACAGAAGGATGTTATTGAGTCCGACCACAAAGGATCTAAAAGTCCATTTTGCAGTAGGACACCGCATCAGACTGACTGCTGAGGATGGGACTGTAGCGTCACTGGAGACCAGCAGACACACTGGCACTGCCAAAGCTATTACTGGAATATACCGTGTGTGTGTGCATGTGTGTGTGTGTGTGTGTGTTCGTAGGGTGGGGGGATGTCAGGAAGTGCATTATAGGAAGGAATGAGGGGTGCGGGATGGAGAAAATGTGTGGTATTCACATCCAGGCCCAGTGGGGGGTCGCCCCTAGTTCACTATGGGGGACCGGATGACACATACTCCTCTGTGCACGCCCACACACACACACACACACACACACACACACACACTGTATTCCGACCCTACACTGCTCATTCCTTCTCAGTCCTGCAATGCACTTTCCTTCATTTCCATGCACCAGTAACACACATTTGTGCGCATGCATACACACAGTACCTCCTTTCTCTTATTTTCAAACCCTCTCTCACACACACACCTATCAACACAATACTCCCTTTCTATCAAACACACACACACACACACACACACACACACACATATACAAGTAACACAGTTTCCTTTCCTGTGATGTATTTCAGCTCTAAGGCCTGTTAATCCGCACTGCTTGGTACACAGTCAGGCTGATATTGTTTGATTAAAGCATTTACACTGTTCAAAGTAATGGATTTTCCCCCAGTTACCCAGATTTACATGGTTACACATTATAGATTAGGCTTATTTTACTCAGACAGGACTTTGATATCATGAGATCCAGCACACGCATGCTTTCAAAATCAGCCAAAAACAGAAAGTAAAAATACTTTTTTCAGTTATTATTGATAAGTACACAAGCTAATGTACATACTAGAAGAACATGGATGGACCAATTGTATCTAATCTAAAAACCTTTTTTATTGTTATACACCTACACTGGACCTAATACTTCTGTATAAAATATATTTTTTATGTTGGAGAATGAACCTACTATTGCTTCCACTATTCTCATACCGCCTCAAACCAGAATAATCAGAACCAAGAACAGACTTCCTCTTGGAAGCCACTCCTCTGTCTGGAATGAAGCAAAGCCTGCAAAGCTCTCCCTCTCTTATATGTCCAAATAAAGTGAAACTCCGTAGTCATTTCATATTTTTCAGTCATCAGACATCTGCTCTTGTCAGAAAACAACATGGCACAAGGGATCCAACTTGAACGAGCACAATTCAAATGTTCAATCTGTCTGGATCTACTGAAGGATCCGGTGACTATTCCCTGTGGTCACAGCTACTGCTTGAGCTGCATCAGGGACTACTTGGATAAAGAGGATCATAGGGGGATCTACAGCTGCCCTCAGTGCAGGCAGATCTTCATACCGAGGCCTGTTCTGGTGAAAAACACCATGTTAGCAGTTGTACTGGAGGAACTGAAGAAGACTGGACTCCAAGCTGCTCCTGCTGATCACTGCTATGCTGGACCTGAAGATGTGGCCTGTGATGTCTGCACTGGGAGAAAACTGAAAGCCCTCAAGTCCTGTCTGGTGTGTCTGATCTCTTACTGTGAGAAACACCTTCAGTCTCATTATGAGTCCCCTGCCTTTGAAAAACACAAGCTGGTGGACCCCTCCAAGAAGCTCCATGAGAACATCTGCTCTCGTCATCAAGAAGTGATGAAGTTGTTCTGCCGTACTGATCAGCGTTGCATCTGCTACCTCTGCTCTAAGGATGACCATAAAGGCCACGACAAAGTCTCAGCCGCAGCAGAAAGAAATGAGAGGCAGAGAGAGCTTGGGATAGCTCGGCAAAAAATCCAGCAGAAGATCCAGGACAAAGAGAAAGATGTGAAGTTGTTTCAGCAGGAGGAAGATGCTATTAATCACTCTGCCAAAAATGCACTGAGGAACACTGAGAAGATCTTCACTGAACTGAACCGTATCATTGAGAAAAGAGTCTCCGATGTGAAGGAGAAGATTACGTCTCGGCAGAAAGCTGAAGTTGGTCGGTTCAAAAAGATTTGGGAGAAGGTGGAGCAGGAGATCACTGAGCTGAAGAGGAAAGATGCTGAGCTGGAGAAGCTCTCACACACGGAGGATCACACTCATTTTCTATTATATTACCCCTCACTGTCAAGTCTCAGTGAATCTAAAGATCCACCCAGTGTCAAAGTCCGCCGTCTGCGGTACTTTGAGAAGGTCACAGTGGCTCTATCAGAGGCCAGAGACAAACTACATGAGGTTCTTGGTGAAGAATATGCGAAGATCTCAATGACGGTAACTGAACCAGATGTTTTACCATCAAATCCACAAGCGGAGCCCAAGAGGAGAGCTGACTTCTTACAGTACGCATGCCAAATAACACTGGATCCAAACACTGCAAACACACATCTGTCAGTATCTAAGGGGAGCAGAAAGGCAGCATTCACGAGAGAAGAGCAGAAATATTCTCTTCATCCAGAAAGGTTTGCTTATTCCTGGCAGGTTCTGAGTAGAGAGAGTCTGACTGGACGTTGCTACTGGGAGGTGGAGAAGTGCGGGAAAGGAGTTTTAGTGGCAGTTACATACAAGGATATCAGCAGAGCAGGGAACTTCAGTGAATGCGTGTTTGGACACAATGAGAAGTCTTGGGCGTTAGATTGTTACAAAAATAGTTACGAATTCAAGCATAACAACGTAAAAACTCCCATCCCAGGCACCTGGTCCTCCAGAGTAGGAGTGTACCTGGATCACAGTGCAGGTATTCTGTCCTTCTACAGCATCTCTGAAACCATGACTCTCCTCCACAGAGTCAAGACCACATTCACTCAGCCTCTCTATGCTGGACTCTGGCTGTCAGATGGAGCAGCTGCTGAGGTGTGCAAGCTCAAGTAGATGGGAGTTGTTGAAGAGCTCTTTTGATGTTTGTGCTCTTTTCTGTGGTGTTAATGGGGAATTGTGACAACTTTGGTGGAAAACTTAAGTACTATATACTGTATATGAAAAGTAAATTATGTAAGTAAAAGTGTTTAAAACATTGTTGGAAAAAAAACTATTGTTGGAGGTCCAACCACTCCTACTATTGGGGAGATAAACATTGTATAATATTTAATGAACTTGTGGTATGTTTGTGTCTATAAAACCATATTCCGCCTGGTCGTCACAACCACTCAAAGAAAGAAGTGGAGGACAAGAGAACTGCATTTACCTTTTGAAATAGATTGATATAAATGTATAAAGGCGTATAAATGGATCAACTCAAACCTCTTTTTCTTTGTTACCTTCAGCCTGTAGTTTCAGGATATCTACATGGGTAACACTTTATTTTATGAGTCTGCTATTTATGAATCATTTTCAAGACTTTTCCTGAAAGGGAGCTATGTAATTTGGTACCAATTATAGGAATCTCCTTGAAATTAAAAGCTCCATTTAAACCCACGTAAATATGCATACATTATTAATTTTTATTTGAAAAAGATTTGATGCAATGTTCTCATTTTGCATATTCAGCTGACCTGCTGTGCACTGACTAAAAGACTCTCTCTCTTACACTAGCAGTTAACTTTGTCTCTAATTTCCCTTTAAGTGGTGCCAAATTACAGACTTTTTTCCTGGAAACTGTTTGAAATTATTAGGAAATTATTTGTAAACTATGGACCCATAAAATAAAGTGTTGCCATCTACATTTACAGACTAATCTCGCTAACTCGCTGGCTTTCGAGTCTAAAACAAACTGTAGGACTAGCTGGTTTCGTACGATATGTGTGACATGTATGTCATCACAAATAAGTTGCTGCTTACATTTGAAGTCGTGCCAATAATAACAAGGAAATCGTCTGACTGAAAGTATCCTTGCCAGTATGTCAACACTGCACAATTTGTTGAAAGTAGAATAACAATATCTGATTATACATTTTCCACGTCTTCTGTATATGTGACTGTCTTTTGAATATGTTTCTGTAGCAAAACCAGGAAAAACTCTTGTGCACTCTCTGTACATTTATTTTACTTGGCTGTGATAGGCATATCTAGAGAACTCATAAGAACAAATAAGAAATCATATTAAGTTATAATAATACAATCCAGTGGTAATAAAAAGGGTTTATGTGTAGATGTTTATCTGGGTTTTGTCCAGTATGCGTGTAATGTGTTCTTAGAGTGGATTCACTCGTGACCTATGTAAATAAACTCTAATAGATTTGCTCATTTGGCTCAATTCATTCAGACTGATGAGAACATGTTCACTCTAACTTAGACCACCACCTCTTGGACATTTAAAAAGTTTCAAGCAAACCTGGTGCAGGAGAACGCAAGCAAACAAGACAAGATTGTGTGACTGTGGAGAAATGACAAGGAGGTTTCAAAAGGTGTATTGTTCCTTTATTGTACTTCATAGTTTTAATGAAGTGAGTAAAACATAATCAACATTTTCCTCAAATCATATTTTCCTCATGCAAGCATGACGATGCAGACTAGCAAGTGCCCAAACCTGTTTCATGAATGAGTTTCCTGTCAGTCTGACTGAT
The DNA here is from genome assembly GCA_003416845.1 of Oplegnathus fasciatus. Classification (NCBI taxonomy): domain Eukaryota; kingdom Metazoa; phylum Chordata; class Actinopteri; order Centrarchiformes; family Oplegnathidae; genus Oplegnathus; species Oplegnathus fasciatus. The sequence goes on along the minus strand of NTHP01000225.1, from coordinate 195,615 downwards.
GTCATGTTTATAATTCTGGATTTGTTGGTAACAAGTCTGTGTGAGCCTGAAAAAGGGGTTGAACTACATCTTGCTTAGGCGTAACCCAAATGAGATCAACCACTTTCTTACTCTGTTCAGCATTTATGTTCTTTTCCTCTGAGAACACTGTTCATCTCTTATTCAGAGCAGGCTGTGTGCCATGTAGTGTGAACTTTTTTAATGATTAATTCAGGCCTTTGTTAGCTTTTCTTCAATGCCTTTGATCTGGGAACACACTACAAACCTTAAATTATACACCAAGAACAGCCGAGACTCTGGAGATAAGATTCAGTGTTTCATGTTCCTAAAATGATATTTATATTGTTGGGAAAACTTTTAAGGAATAGGAAGACATTTTTTACTCTTTAGCACCATCTCTCTTCATGCACATTTTCAGGTTTTCCATGGCAATAAAGTCACAGCTGTGTTTTTAGTATAGTAAAACATCTGAGAACTGCAGTTTGTGGCGTTCTTACTTTTTAGGGTAGCTGAGGTGGTGTTGGTAGGTGTCAGGGTTGTCCACTTCATCTGTCTCGGCTCTTTATTGGATTAGTGTCTTTCTACCGGCAGTGGTTGACAGAAAGGGAATGAATGAGAGGCCTGCATTGATTTCCTTTAAGGTTTCACCGTGTGCCTGTATGTGAGGTCTTATCACTTCTGGGTCAAATAGTGTTTGGAGTGTTTGTTGTAAGGAGCATCAGATGGATGGGGTATAACTGGGGAATTACAATAACGTCAGATAGATTATTTATTTATTGAATGTCAGCTACCTACTTCGTGTTTTCACAGCAGTCACTGTAGTGGTATGTTACAACCTCATCCAACTGACACCTAGGAATTTTAAAACCAACAATAAAGAATACTTGCAGGTATGAGTTAAGTGTACTTGCATGAAGGGTTCTTGCACGCAGACATGCAGGTGCACCATGTGAACAAGCTTGTGTGAAGGTTATACACACACTGTTAGTTATCATTTGTGACTTGTTCATATTCATGATTTAATGTACTTAGAAGCTCACGGCTTTAGCTGATGCTCATAAGTAGCAGGACTTCTGATGACAGCTCTAGTAGAAAAAAAGAAACCAGAGCCTAGCTGTATAAATGTTGTGTACATATAAAAACCATTTCCCGCATGTTAACTGTTATTTATAAAAAGAGGATGTGTGGTGAAAATGTGCCACCTTGTGCATACTTCAGACCAGGCGTAGACATGATTTTCTAAAAGCCAACCACAGGTGATATGATATGGTGGAGATGGAAAAATAAAGCGAGAGATGGAATCAAATAAAAAACAAAAACAAACATGGTTCAATAAACTTGTTGGCCAATTTCAATTCAATTTTCAGTTCAGTTTTATTTATATAGCGCCAAATCACAACAAAAGTCATCTCATGACACTTTACATATAGAGCAGGTCTAGACCGTACTCTTCANNGAGAGACAGAGAGGAGAGAGAGAGACAGACAGACAGGCAGGCAGGCAGGCAGCAGCAACTATAATAACAATAGAAATATAACTAATAATAGCAATAACAGCTGTTATTATTATAACATTAATAACAATGGAAGAATGACTAATTATAGAAATATGACTAAAAATTGAGAAGAGACTTAGTTGTGAACCTACATAGAGGTTTATGCATCTGTACCCAGGTCTCGAATGAAGATGGCAGAGCTTCATAGCACCATTTTCTAAAAATCTGAACTGGATCCATTTCCACTCATTTTGTCGATGCAAATCATCCAGTATCTTCTTTAAGATACTGTTCACTGGAATTGAGATGGTTGAAGTCCTGAGGAAAGGAGGAGACATGGGCTCGCTAAGAAGGGAGGCGGGAACAGTTCAGCTGTTGGCACGAATGTTGAATTTTACTGAAATTACACTTGAAGATATTCAGTTTAAAGGTCTATTTTGATGACGGCTAATCAACAGATGTTTAATAAACCTTGAAACTTGTTTTTGTAAAAATATTTGTTCTTGTCTTCTGAATGTTGAGTGTGTAAATGCTTCTTTTATGTGCACTGATGTAACAGGTGGATGTGATCAAGTATAACTCACAGCTGACTGAGATCGGCTGAATGAATGGTTGATTGAACACAAGTCTATATAAGCTTTGTGCGCATTGTTATGTCAGAAACCCTGATGAAGCCAGCTTGTCTGGTAAAACATTGGGTTCAAGGTTTGTAGCTTTATTGATTTTTTTCTGTCTACACCTCAAATAGTCAAGACTGTGCTTCTCCAGTCCAGTCTTTCTATTTAAAAACTTTCAGCAATTTATCAATTATTCTTCTGTCAATCATCAAACTTCAAAAGACAGGCCTGTTTTTGTGCGGCAGATACCCTGCACAAGCAAACAAGGCAGCCATGTTGACAAGAGTCTACAGGCATGCCACCGGCTCTGTGAAGCTGTACTTTGGCACAGGGGTGCTTTGTGCTAAGTGTTAACATCAGCGTGCTAACATGCTGATGAAGACAATGCTAACATGCTGATGTTAAACAGGTACTGTATAATGTTGAACATCGTACTTTAGCGTGCTAGCATGTTGACATTTGACAATTAGCAATAAACACAAAGTACAGCCGAGGCTGAAGTATTGGGTAAATTAAAATGTTGACCTGATGGTGGTGCTACATGAAAAGTCGGAGGATCACCAAAGTCATTAGGATTAATCTTCTGGGAACCATGAATCTCTGTACCAAATTTTGTGCCAATTCATCCAGTAGATGCTGAGATATTTCACAGGATAAGTGAAAGCTTTGACCTGCTGGTGGCGCTACAGGAAAAGTCAGAGGATCACCAAAGTCGTTAGGATTAATCCTCTGGGCATCATGGATAGCTGTACCAAATTTCATGACAATCCATTCAACAGTTGTTGACATAATTCAGTCTGACTGACATTGCCATCCCTAAAATTATTAATGTGCTTTAACATATTTTGTATTTTTTCTGTGACTAATGAATAAATAGACAAACAAACAAATAAGTTTGAACAATCTGCAGGCAAAAGAAACTGAGTAAGAAGAAAGGAGAGAGAAAGAAGACATTTTTAGAGAGCATGTAGAACAAGTCGGGGGGGG
>NTHP01000225.1:180073-191636 GCA_003416845.1 Oplegnathus fasciatus | reverse complement strand
GGGGGGGGGGATCCATCCATCCAGACTCCCCAGAGGAAACAGCAAAGCGAGGTATTTCCCAGACCTGTCATATATTCCAGCGCTGGCTGGTAGTCGTTATATGGTCGGCTAATCAACTTTTAGCTTTTCTCCTGAGCAGCAGTGATACTCTGAGCCGCGCTGAGAGCTCTAATGAAGACAGATGAGGGTGGAAGTGTGAAGCTGAGATGGATGCTCATAGATCAGCAGCTCTGGAGCGCTCGTAGCTGTCAGTAACAGGGTGGTTGTTATCATCAGACTTATTGATTGGTGTGTGGGGAGGTTGTTTTCTCTGGGCGTGTGTTTGTGCAGGCATATGTGTTTGTGTGTATCGACCTCGGTTACTGTATCTCACATGGCAGGTTTGATTCAAGTTAAGGTCTTTTTTTTTCAGATAGATAGTTATTTATTAAAGTATTTATTACCAATTCCACATATAATTTTTTAGCTTATAGCCTTTTATTGTTTTGGGTTTTGTGATTAATATTGTTTTTCTTTATTTCCCTATCTACTGTGTGTATATCTGTTGATCTGGGTGCTGAGCTTTCTCATTCAATTCCCCTTGAATTGAACTGAGAATTTTCAATAGATCTTTAGAACGCAACTTCATCATACTGAATACGTTTTATGTGAACAGTCTGTACAAAAAAAGAAAAAAAGATAAAAAATCAAGTTTACAGATGGTATATAGCTGTCATAGCTTTTCTCAGGTAACAGAAAAAAAGCATTGTGGTGAAATAAGCTGTTTCCAGTACAATCTGAATTCCCTTGAAGGAAGTGTGATTTCCCAGACGGGGTGTGTATGTGTGTGTCTTGGCTGGTTTGTTTTTCGCTGAGTCAGGCTGTTTGGTTTGGTTTTATTGTGTCATAGATGGGTGGTTTTCAAAGTCTGACTCTGTGGGCCCCCCTCAGACTAAATTGAGACAACTGCACCCATCCCCCACTCCCACTTAAATTAATTTCCTGTTTGCGACGTATCCATGGATGTACCGACAACTGGATTACTTTGATACAGAAGAAAACTTCTCAAACAGGTTCTGGAGTTAGAAGCAGCCTCTTTTTTTAAGATTTCCAAGCAGATTATGGTCGTTTATTTGCGATGGACATTGGGGATAATGATATCCCTGTGTCATGTCTGTGTGTTCAGATTTGACTGAATTACTCCAAGTAAACTATAAATTTTGACGCAAATTGTGGCAATTGGGTGCAAAGGGTTTTGAAAGCACCTTAATTGACTCCATGAGCTGTGAGTCACAGCCTCTGCTGCTGCTGACCATGTTGGTACGAGGGCCAAATCAACAGGCCAGACTACAATAACTAAGCTCCTGCTGTTTGTAGACCACCGGCAGACAGGTCTCTCCCTCTGTGACCCCCTTCAGGTCTCTCACTGTGAGAGGCGAGCAAATAAGCAAAGTATATATATGTACACAAAATACACAAGTTTTTTATAGGGTTATTCTGTGGAATAGATTTTAGATTGGAATCATATGAAGGCTATAATTTAAATCTTAACCTTTCTTTTCCAGGAATGGATCCGTCCATGGGCCAGGAGAGGAGAACCCCAGTCACTCCGTCCTCGTCCTCCCGCTACCACCGCCGGCGGTCTTCTGGCTCCAGAGACGAACGTTACCGATCAGGTAAGAGACAGACATTTTGTCCTCATGGTGTCCTCTTACTCCCACGAACTAAATTTGCATCAACACAGAAGACACAGAGGTGATATTACCCATGGTGTGTTAATGTGTGACATGCTGGCAAAGAAATATTTGCTAATCACCATGTTAATTAGCTTCATTAATCAGCTCATTAGCATACTGGGTTATATGTGATAACTTAAGCAAGACATGATAACATTTTTTAATTTTATTTGACAAGTTCTTCCAGTAAAGGTGATGATGTGATTATAATGTTGGAGGTCTTTGCTGCATACATTTGCATATCAATAAGGAAACCTGGTTTTACAACTGCTATAACTCTTTCATACTTTAATACATGGAGTTCATATTAATATCACCCATGTGTTATATATAGAGAAGTACATAGACATAGAGACACTGTAAATGTGTTAATTAGCTTAAAGACGCACTCACGCGTAGTTGTATAAAGTCTCTGATGGCTCTGGAAAGACAGGAGCATTCACCAGGCAGGGGGGACTAACTACGGGACAATTGCATTATGGGAAATGTACGATCCAGTGTTTTTGGAGCTTGACCCATACTAGAGATTAAAAGTCAGGAAATCTTGACCACTGCTGCTTCAATTTTGACTATTTTGTTTTTAATCTGTGTCTCTCAAATCCCTAAACTTAAAGTCAGTGGAATACTAAATCCCTGTTTTAATGTATGATCTCTGGTTATCAGTGCCTTGTGTTAAACAGGCCAGCAGGATGGTTTACTGTAACGTGTTGTAAGAATATTCTGCAACTGGACAATGTAGGTTTTCCGCAAAACATCAGCTCTGCTGAACATTTCTTGGGAAAGGGATTAAACTAGAGGTCTTAATGGGTCCAGGATAAAGGATGTAATGACACGTCATTATGTGAATGCAGGTCATCGATTGGCCCTGAAATTCTGGGGGTATTTAAAATAGATTTCCCTGTCCCATAGAGGAGGGGACATTGTGAACAAACTTATGCGCAGGAAAGGCTACTTTTTTACATATTGAACACAAATGAACCATATGGATTAGATAAAGAAATTAATCTTGTTTTCTATGTTTGCTCTATGATGTTTCCCAGGAAATGCTTATAAGCATCATGCATACATAAGCAACGCCTCAAACCTGTCCATCCTATGAGAGACAGCTGGGTGCAGGTATTTTATACATCTACACTGCCGCTGTCTCTTCTTACTCTGATGGAGACATGTCTTATGTCAAAATGTTACCTGCGCCTTATTAAAAAATTCCAGATCTCATCATTCCAGATCTTGTCTTAATGGGTACACTTTGGTTCCTAGTAACTGAGATTGAGTAGAGTTTGGACTCGTGTCTGATTGAGTCCAGGTAGGGTCCCGTTCTTTTGCTGTGGATTTTGCGTCTGTGTAGTTCAGTATGTTATATGTCTAATACCCGAGTGGATCCAAGTGGATTTGCTATCAGTTCTGAACAGACGGTGCGTCATAATCATCACAGTGGAAAACTGTGTGTTTTAGACGAATGTGATCTTTGAATGGATGTGTTCTTTGCCCACATGTGAAAGAGGTCGAAAGATCAGTTGTTTGGTGTTCTTTCATATAAATATTTGAAAAAGATGAGAAAAAAAGAGCTGCTGGGGTCGTCATATTTTGTATCAGGTCAAACCATCCTCGGTTCAGAATGTCCTCAGAATAACACGACCAATACAGGGTTGTTGAGGCTGATACTGATATCTGGTTGTTTTCTGATAAAATATGATAAAGATATATCGCGTGATAGTAATGTTTTAAAAAGATAAACGCATAACATAAACAAACAGTCTTGATCCTGATTACTCAGATATGTTTTTTAAAGAATTGTGACCGAGATGCATACTGAGTGCGACATCTTTCAACTTTTCAGTGCTCTCTCTGTTTCTAAATTACCTCAAACCCACCTTGGCTTCTGTACTCTGTATTTATATGTCGGGCTGGCAGATTTATTGGTTTAGCTCTAGCCCTCAGCTCCCTTTCAGATCGACTCCAAACCCACAGGGCTGTTTTTAGGTCAGATCCAAAATTTTGGACCTATGAACACCTCCACTCTTAACCCCAGTCCCCTCTGACGACACTCATCCTGAGGCATTATCAGGGCATTGTTCTCTGTTTGTATTGCAGAATGGACTGCAACAAATCCAGTGTTTGGCGTAGATCTGTGGAAAAAAGCTGTTGACAAATCTGTCACAGCTCTTGCAACATGCATTGTTTGGTTTTGTTCCATCTGGTGTCCAGTAAAGATTAATATAGGATTAACTAAGGATTTTAACTTGGGTAAATTCTTTTCAGTGGCATCTAATTCAAAATTAATCTGTAGGAATTCGCTGTGGTGACATTTGGGGTTAGCAATAAAGATATGCAGTAGTCCAATAAGAAAAGAGACAAGCTGTTATTTGAAGGTTTGAATTCTTGGACCAGTGGGAAACATGGCTTACTTTATTACCATGTTCCCACATGCTGTTGGAGAGTTCGAGTTTGTTTGAGTTTAATCTGACAGAAAATAAATCCTGTAAAAACCTTTTAACCCATTAGATTGAAAAAGAAAAGCTGTGTGAGCACCTTTACACACCGCACACACACTCACTTTCACACACTGTGCAGTCACACTCAGTCAACCATAAGACAATAAACGTGCACTTGAGATTTAAATTACCTCCGTTCCCTTTACATAAGCACACACACAATCCAAACAAATGTACATCTGTGAGCTCCATTCATTCTGACAAATGTCTTACTTATGTCATTATCGGGCCAACAGCCTGTATCGTTTGGCGCTGTGTGTTTGCCTTCTGCCTGCAATGGACACCATTCAAACAAACCCAGCTGTGGATATATCGCAGCGCTTTATCTCGCTTTTAGAAACACTAATTTGCGAAGCGTCTTCGCCGACACTCCCTGAACTTAATCCAGTCTGAAACCACAGGGCCTCGTAGGAGCCGCTCAAGCTGGGAATGTTTGTGTACATAAACTGAATGTGAATAAATGGGAACATGGCGCTCATTGTAACAAGAACACTGCAGCACAAACACAGAGGCCAGCTGATAGTCCTGTTTTTCTGCATAGTCCCTCTGTGCTAGTGCTTTGACTGGATGGACTTTCTGACTTCTCTATTATTTAACACCCTTGCCCAATGTTTACACTGGACGCCACAGCCATTATTGGTGCCTGAAAAGTCAACTTTTTTCCTTAGTTATTTGGTCAGACCTGCCATGTTTATGGTTAGCAGTGGCGGAAGAAATACTCAGACTCTTAAGTGAAAGTGCCATAATGAAAAAATACTTACACGTAAAAGTCCTGCAATTAAAGTAGAGGTACAAAAGTATCATTAGCTCAACATACTTAAGTATTTGTTCTGCAGAAAAATGTCCCCTGTGGCTGATATTATTCTATATGACATTATTTGATTGTTAAAACACCAATGTGAAAGCAGCATTTTACTGTTGTAGCTGCTCGAGGTGGAGCTAGTTTTAACTGCTGTACTTCATGTGCAGTTAGCTAGTTTAGTCCAGTGGATCCCAACCTAGGGGTCAGGCCACTCCAATGGGTCACCAGATAAATCATGAGATTATTAATGGGAGAGGAAGGAAGAAAAACCTATGCCTATATTGCATCATAGACATCTAAAACATGACAAGGCCCTCCAACGAGACACTTATTAATAATGCATTGGATGTTTTAAATTAATCATATCTTATATGTATAGTAAAATCTTAATTTGAAAAGTAACCAGCTTACTGACAGTTTTAAACATAATGGAGTTAGAAGTATGAAATAGTATAAAATGAAAAAGTGAAGTATTAGTACCTGTACAGTACTTCAGTAAAGGTATTTAGTTACTTTCCACCGCTGACGGTTAGAAAAATATCCAGATCAGTGGTATGAAAGAAGAGACAGAATTTGGTCTTTCAAAAGAAACTGAAAATTAGAAATTCATGTTATGTTCTTATTCATGTCTTAATAATGATTATTATTAATTATTAGACCCACATTAAAGGACCACAGCAGTGTGTTTTTACCAGTTTACTAAATATCAGGGATACAATACAATAAAGCCTACCATTTCCTCAGGTGAACCACAATGTTTTAAGTTTTCAAATGTGTATTTCCAACCCTTAATGCAGCCTCTGGTTGCAGCGCAGTTTACTACAGTCTGGTGCAGCATCATATTGTTATCAGCTGTTATTGCTGCTGCATTATACAACAGCAATAACAGCTGACAAAACCAAATGCAGACATGATGTGTTATCAATCTCAAGTGAGTTTTAAGTATCTAGAAGATCATTTTCTTACTGCACAGACATGAAAGGAAACCAATGGCTTTCTAGTGGGCAGGGAATACTCATTCAAAGTATAAACTACTTACCTTTTTGCCCTTTGTGCATAAGAAAAAAATAAATAAATCGTAAACTGGAAAACTCTCCATTGTGGATTTCGTTTAAATAATAAAAAGGTCCACAACCACATAAAACTGATGATACAGTAGTTTTCAGCCTTAAGCGATCCAGCCTCAGAACAAACACTGTGAGGGGTTTTGGTTGTGTGATCGTTTACTGGTACCACTGTAAATTAAAAGTTTCTAAAAGATAAATCTGACCTGACATGTTGAAATCTACTTTATTTGTGTCTCCAGATGTGCACACAGAGGCAGTACAGGCGGCCCTGGCCAAGCACAAAGAGAGGAAGATGGCGGTGCCGATGCCTTCGAAGCGGCGGTCGCTGGTGGTCCAGACCTCAATGGATGCCTACACACCACCAGGTACGGAACCAAACACAGGTCTGCAACAAGCACAGCCAAAATTATAATCCCAGTTCTTAGTAATGATTATCAAAAACATGCTTCTGTGCAAGTTTTGTGTCATATAACAACGTTGTGCCTGGTTTCCAGCTGTAGCTTCTGTTAAATGCTTCAGTTTTCTGCCAAATATGATGAATGTTAAGTCTGGATACTCAACAATAGTAAAAGCTTTAGCCGTGTTAGTGGCAGCACGATGTTCATTACACACCAGAAAACAAATTTGTTGGTTGGATGAAAAATGGAGAGTCAGCTGTCAGGCTCAGCTCTACATTAACAGATGTGACCCATTTTGTACTTAGGCTCAGCTGGCTGAGACCTAAATGCTAATGTTCAGCTTTTGGCTCAAAACCCAGCTAATGTTAGCATGTTAACTTATACAGTATGTCAACTATTGGGTGTTTTCGAGCTATTCTGTTGTGAACTGAGGTGTTGGAACAAGTGGAAATGTTGACCTGTTTTTGGCACCAGATGGACAGTCAGGGGTAACCAAAGTCATTTGGATTCATCCTATGAATGTCTGTGAATGTCTGCATCACATTTCATGACAATCCATTGGATAACTGAGATATTTCTCTCTAGACTGAACTGTTGGTCCAACAGACCAAAAGTCATTACAACCCACAGAACCTCTTGAAGCTTCTTTCTACAGTTTTAACAGCTATAAAATCAGTGTGGATGCAAGTATCTCTTACGTGCCTAAAATGTAAATGCCTTATACTTCATGTAGACTCGTACTAAGCAGTATCCTCTGGGAAAGACTTGTAACGTCACATTATACTGTCAGTAAGTCTGTCACATCTGCCCAGTTTGACCTTCAAACTGTCAGTCAAGTTCATCAATCAGTCATTCATTGAGTCTGTCAGGCAGCTGGCCACTTCCACAATCATTTATGTGATTAAGGAGCATTTTTATTTTACGTTTTGATCTAAGTGTCTGTTACAGTAATCATGTAATCCATAAAAGAGAGAAAGAGATCAGTTTGCATGAATATGAAGCTGATAAAAGCTGCTGCAGCAGGTGACTTAGCTGCAGTGTTGTTGTCCTCCTTGTGTCAGTGAAGTTGGCCGATGATTGTATTAGACGAGCCTCTGTTGACCGAAAAGATGGTTCTCTCTGTGGAACCTGGAGATTGATGGGCGCTCTGCTCTGGCGGCCAACTGGAAATAGCTGATCATCACTTTGAACGGTCAATACTGCAAGAAAAGGGGACCTACTTTATTACACTTGCTGTAGTCACTACTTTGGCATTTTATGGTTATGGAAGTGAAATGGTTAACCTTGGAAAGTAGGCTATATATCTGTAATTGCTTTCACCCGTTTGGTCAGCCACAAGTTGTGGGTGTCAGAAACGCAAGGGTTTAGTGACACATCAGACAGAGATTATTCATTCTGGCTGACACCGATAACAAAATTCATTTTCTGTTCTGTTCTGATGGGTTGGGTTATTGACTTTACAGCAAAATGATTTGTTTTGTTCTATGACATTTTGGTTAACAGCTGTGAAGCTTTGGAAAGTTAAAGAGAAAATTTATTCTCTGTGGTTCAGTTTAATCTTTAAATCCTTTATGAACGTCTTTATGGAGTACAACAGAGTGATGTGAATGTGCTTCATAAGCCTCAAAAAGTGCATGACATGAATAAAACACAGCCAATTAAAATTAGTATACACTTGTTATTGCTCACTTCAATGATGTTGTATCGTATTATTTACTGGACACTAATTTACACTTCGAAGTTAGAATGAATTCATCTTTATGGTGCCTAACCAGGCCTGCTGTGTTAAACTGACGCAAAGACAAATGGCGGATTGGTTAAAAGGGTCAGAAACACCGAACTAACTAATATCAGGGTCCTTTAGCAGGCAGCAGATACAGTAAAAGTGCTAGGTACTGGCTCCAAGAACACCTCTGTCCATTGTACCACGGACCGATGCTTCTATTTCAGGACTAAAAGTCAAAAATAGTTTAACGTCTTTGGATATTTTGTGGTGTTTTAGTTCACACAAGAAGTTAAAAAATTGTTACGACTTCTGCTTAAGACACATACTACATGCTATACAACCTGGTTTGGTTCTGTTCTGACTGTCCAGTCAGGGCAAAATGCCCTGCATCACTCTCCACACTGCTCCTCTCTAGTGGTACATTGCGCGTGTTTGCTGTTGAGCAGGTGTACTTTAAATGAAAGTGGCAGGTGAAAAAAAGCCTTAAGTCACAAATTTTGTAATTGAATTTTGTAGACAACTGAATAGTGTGACCAAGTATGTAAGGTCTCACACAGAGCAACATGTACACATATTCCATTAATCAAATGTCAAGCGGTCAGATCCTGCACAAACCAGAACAACTTCAGAGTTAAACTGCAATTTACAAAATGTGATGTGTTTGCAGAGAGGATGTATCATGATCTATTGCTGCCTCAATTACCTGCCCTCACTCCTATAAAAGAAGCCATTACAACTTTTTTTTCAGAGCAGCTAAACTCACACTTGTTGAAGGACAGACACCCTCCAGAGAATTTGCTGAGAGGGAGTCATAATCAAAATGGATCAATTTGGAGGTTTTTGACAGCTGCATTGCCGTTGGGTTTTTCTTTTCTCCTGTCCCGGCAACACTTCTGTCACTTAGCATGTATGCAGGTGGCAACAACCCAGAAAATCCCCTTCATTTCCTCTTTCCACATCTGTATGATCGTATTTTTGAAGTTGTGGAGTGTTGAGGGAGTCTCAACAAAGATTTTATGCCTGCTTCTGAGCCAAACCTGCTGCCTGCTCCCCTGACCTCTCTGATGAACATTTGGCACATGTAAATGCCTTCGATAGATATCACTTCTCTTAAAATGTGCTTTGGACGCATGACACAGTTGATTTCATCCCTGTAGCGTGCGAAGCAGGATCTGTCCGGGGCGGGTGGCGGTGGCAGTCATCCATGTCTTTATGGCGCTGGTGTTGTTTAATGAGGGTGTTAACGAGGCCATTATTTCTCTGGCTACAGGGTCGGAATTCACAGAGCTTCACTGAACTAGCCGTGATTTAGACTAATACCACAAAGAGGAAGTGCTCAACAGCCAAAGATCAAATATGAGCATATTTTATTGGATGAACGCAGATTGAACAAACACTGCTCCCTCATGATGTTTGACGAATTGTGAGATTTTCTCATGAACAACCTGGACGATGTGAAATGTCCAGTGTCCATTTTAGGACATTCTTCTCCTCATTCACCCCCCTTAAATCTTACCTTAAGCACACTTTGTCTATCTATGCTTCCCTCCATCCTACTCTTCCTCCATCTGTCTTCTCTTTTGACGACGTATGTGGGATTGAGTCCACATAAACTACAGTGTGTGTGTTCATGGTGAAGAAGGAACATGGCACCCAGTGCAACAGTGTGGCTCATTGATGTGTTTTTAATAGTTTTTGGACAACAGTGGAGCTCTCTGGCACAGAGGAAGAAGATACAGTATATCAGGCTTTGATACACACACAACACTTGTTAGTAGATACATTCATTGTTGGTTTTTGTCTTTTGATGATATAGAATATCACCAGGCTTATTCTTTAATTTTAATTTTAGCACTTCAGAACCAAATCCAAAATTGATCTGGCTGTCAGAGCCGAGGGAGAATTGTCACATTTAGTGTCTCTGTATTTTGTTCTGTGCAGTGAAAGTGTGTAGACATAGTGTGAATATACATATCTCATACAGTACATATAACATAGACACACATGCATGCAACAATCAACAACCACTAATATAAATCCTTCATGAATGTACGAACACATTTTCTACATGCACAACACATGTGAAGGCATAATACACAGAGTAGTACTGCATGTACCCAAACATGCACAATATTCATATTATTTCTAAGGTCTTTTTTGCCATTTAACTCAAAGCACGGTACACAAGCTGTGAGGAGTCACACACTCACACATGACACGCAGAAACGCACACAATCCATCTTGCAGATTTAGAAAGCACATGTCCTGAGGGAGCGGTAAAAGCAGTAACACACACGCACACGCACACTGAAACACACACGGCAGTCTGTCTGCCAGTGAGGTTCATTCTAGGACAGCAGAGTCGCGTGTTGCCGAGCAGCGTGTCGTACCGTGCAGAGATGACAAGCGAAGCGGGACTCTGATGTGCTCTTTATTGCATTTTCTCAATTTCTCAATACATCGTTAAATATATTTCAGCTTTATGAAGAGCTGCTTTGCGTCAGGGACTCTCTCTCTCTCTCTCTCTCTCTCTCTCTTTTCTCTTTGCATGTTTGTTCGTGTTTATTTCATGAGATTCCCGGGTTGCCTGGCAGCATCTTATTTTCGTCAACATGTTTTGTGTTTTGTCACTGGTAGTCTCCACAGAGTCCCGCTGACAGCGAGACACAAATTTGCCAGTCAACCATGTCAGCAAAGCACCGTGGTAGTTAACATGTCAAGACCGCGTCCAGTCCCACGGCATTTTAAACTGCAAATGTCAGTTGTAATCCATGACGAACAAGGAATGTCACCGATTAAACAGTGACCAAACAAGGAAACAATCTTTGATATCAAAATTTACTTTGTTTGGTTTGGATTCTTAAGAAGAGGAGGATTGTTTGCATCTGGGGCTGGAGATTATCCTGTTTATATGTTTATTTAGTGATCTTAGCGTCATTTCCAGCAGCAGCAGGCAGCTGTTTTCAGTAAACAAGCTCTGATAAACCCACAGTACACTACCTGAACACTAGACTCCACCCTGTTTGATGATGTCGTACCAAAGATTTTGAGGTAGTTTCACCTAAGTGGGCAAAAAACATTAAGAACCTCAAATGGAAGGCACATTCGGCTCTCTTTGGTTCCTTCCATTNTTTAAAGCAAATTGTGTACTCATCTGCCCATATCAACAATATAACCACGTTAGTTTTATGTAATTGCAACGAGCTGAGTGTCTCTGTCCACCTGATGAACGTGAGTCCAATGTTCACTAAGTCCTGACAAAAACATCTCGTCCTTTTTGTTTGTGTGATTGTTGGACTTTCCTCAGTCTTCCATTGCCCTGCGAGAAAAATACACACACACACACACACACACACACAC
>NTHP01000225.1:152433-176942 GCA_003416845.1 Oplegnathus fasciatus | reverse complement strand
CTCTCTCTCATGCTTGCACACACACACACACACACACACACACACACTTTGGATTTCAAAAACAAACTTTACTCCATTCCCCCCCCCTGGAGCGACTCTAAACAGATGGGAGCTGAGACCTTTCCCGGCTACCGACAATAGACTGGGACATACATAGATACTATTTTCCTGTCTGTCTCTAAAAATAGCATCGTATAGTATTATTTACCAATCAGGACAGGATTAAACCTGACTTTTGAATTCGATTTTTTGACTTATATTGGAAGATCATTTATTTTTCTATGATTTAAAGAAAACTTTCAGCCTCGTAAAGAAAGTCCACAATTTTTACTTGTTATTCTGGTCGGGCAAAGCTCTATTTCATTTATTTATCCTTCTCTACCATCGTCCTTCTTATCTATTTTCTTCCTCAGATACCTCCTCAGGCTCAGAGGGCGAGGGTCAGGGCGAGGGCCATGAAGAGGAGGGAGGAGACGGCGAAGAAGAGGACGGAGGAGGTGGCGGTGGAACCTCGTCCAGCCGGGAGGGGAGCATCAGCATGGAGCACTGGATAAGCCGGGCCATCCATGGCACCTCCTCCACCACCACTACCACCTCCTCCACAGCCTCCTCCTCCTCTTCCTCCACACGCAGCGGGGGGAGCGGGGCAGCCGGTGGCAGGCTGGCTGACGTCCTGGCCCAGCACGTCCACATCTCCGCCCACCACCACCTCCGCCACCACCATCATCACCACCACCACCACCACCACAAGACAGGTAAGAGGTTAGGACTAAGCAATGACATAACAGTGTGGATGTTCCTAATTCAAGAGCAAATCCAGAACACCTTTAGCCAAATCTTAAAACTCTAAATCAAATACAGACTCTTTTAGCAAAATACAGACTCCTTTGGCAAAGACCAGAGACATGGTTAGCAAATTGACACCCTATACCACCCTTACCTAAATTTTGACAGTCTAAGCAAAATCCAGACATCTGTAGCATCTTAGCCTAATACACCTTAAGCAAAATACAGGATTTTTTAGCAAAGACACAGATATTCTTGTCCAAGCCCAGAGACCTATTGCCAAATCTATATACCCCTAGCAAAACCCTGTGACCATAAGCCAACTCTGAACACCTTTAGCCAGATCTGGACACATTGAATAAAATCCAGATAACTTAAATATATGGAGGTCCTTAGAAACATCCAGACATCTTTAGCAAAGTCCAGAGACCTTTGAAAAAAGCCAGATACCAAATTAGCCAACTTCAGAAACCCTTACCCAAAGCTAGACACTTTTAGCAAACTCCAGAAAAGAGAGCCACATTCAAAAATCTTTATCAAAGTCGAAAGCCCAGACATCCTTGGACATCTCTTGGGACCCTAAGCCAAATCTAGATCTAGTTTTGGTTAGCAAAGACATTCTCAGCCAAAAAGAACACCCTTAGCAAAATACAGACTCTTTCAGCAAAGGCCTGACACCCTTAGCTAAATCCTTTAGTCAACTCTTGAGACTCGAAACCAAATACAGACACCTTTAGCAAACTCTAGAAAACTTAACGCAGCCAAATTTTCACATCCATTCTGACCGAATCCAGACTCGACTGCTTGCCGTAGTTTTCTTCTTGTGCTCTTCGTTTTGTTTTTTAAAGTTTTCTGAAATCCCACACAGATTTAATCATGTGAGATTTCATATTTAGCTTCTCATTTAGCACAGGGAAATGGTTAAAGGTGTTCAGATTCTGCTACTGTTACAGTTAGAGATGACTTGTGGAGTGACAGATTCGGTTGGTGACTGCTGATTGTGTGTTTGTGAGCACGAGTCATGTACTTATTCACGTACTTAGGTTCTGTTTTCACCCATTAGCCTGTCGTGTAGAAAAACTACATCCAATGGGATAAAATGGACGAACAGGAAGGGGAGGGGTCTATATTTAGCAGTACTGTGCCATTGCATGGTTGTTAATTTATACGTTACAGAAATTGCCCTGATACTGCTTTCAGGCTAATTTAAACACCGCTTCAATCCCAAAAGGCAACGAAAGTTTATTTGTAGCACAAGTCAAACACTGAGGCAGTTACATAAACTTTAATTTTAAGGGGAATTGTTAAAAAATGTAAGACACAAAGTGCTTCACATTTACTATTTTAAAGGAGAACATAAAAGAAAATACATGTACAGGTATACGTAAAAAGTGATCTAGCATGCATACTATGTCTCGAATTTGTATATATAGACAGTACACTTAAACTATTCCATATTTTGCAGAGTACCTAGAATCCTCGTAAGACCCCATGGAGGTCCCTGAATCCCAGTTTGGGAACAACAAGGCCAAAAAACTGCAGCAGAACTTCAAAGCTTGTCTGATTTGGTCTTTAAATAAAGCAACTATCCTTGAGTTTATTTAGTTGTAGGTGAAGTTAGTTGGCTGTTGAGAGGTTTCTAATAAAAGTGTGTTTGGCTGGGAGGACTGTGTGTGTGTGTGAGGGGCTCAGCATACAGTAAGTAAGTGGGTGGGCTTACTGTCCAGTCTTTGAAGTTTAAATGTGTGAACTGGGGATGTTTGGTGGTAAAGTGTGTTTAGTTGGAGGGTTGTATCCTTGTGTACAGTGTGTTTACAGCGTTTTGCTTCCTGTATTAACTTTGGTCTGTGTTTGTTATCTGTCCTGCTGTATGTTTGGAATGACTACATTACCTCTACTGTCACCAAAAACTGTTGCTGCTGCTTTCTATTCTCCTGCTTTTATTGAAACTTAATTGTGTCATTGATGTGTTGCACGAGTCTAATGACCTTGTCCTCTTGAGTCCTGCTGCAACAATGCCCACTGCAACTTGTCATTTTCTTTCCTTTTCAAAAAAAACATCCTTTGTTTTTTGATACTCCAAAGACCAATGTGCACTGAAAACATTGATTGACGTGTTTTGTGAAGGAAGTGTGCGTCATGGTCTGTACGCCACAGGAGCCGTGAACCAGAATCAGAATCAGAACATTTGTCATGATGTTCTTATGTCGTATTTTCATCTCTACGCATCCAATTGGTTTTCGCCAGACCAACATGAAATCAAAGCTTGGCTACTTTTCTGACTCAAAATGCCATGGAAATACAGTGTATCTTTAAAACCAAGAAAAACAGCCATGCTTTAACTGTGTGACAGTGTATTTTCCAATCCAATGGGTTTTACTTAGGCTAAGAAGTAGGACAATTTTCTCAACCCATGTAGAAACACTTAATCATTTACTCTTACTAAAAGTATCAATCACCAAATTTGGAGATACACAAGATACATACAGTATATTAGAGCAAGTCATTTTAAGTATTTTAAGTGGTGTCATGGAAATTAACATTATACATTTCCGTAGAGAGATGTTTTGTTTTTTAATGTTACCCAGAAATGCCTTGCCACAACAGCAAAACTAGCCAACCTGGCACTGCTTGCAATAATCTTATTTATAATCTTATTATAAATTATTATTATAAGATTAGACAGTTTTTGCTCACCCATAGAAAAAATAAAGTAAGTGCAGTGCATATTTGTCTTACGCCGCCAGGAGGATTTTCAAAAAAAAGCATTAAAACTTACTAACAGATTGTGAACTCCAAACTATACTGACACACCATTTTCCTGCGAAGCGCTCAAGGGCAGAGTGTGGCACCAACACTACAGCAGGGTGGAAGTTCCTTTCCAACTGGTTCAACCCATGTTCAAAACATACAGTACACGCATAAAAGTGAAAACTGGCCTGCTGTTGTCACAGAATCCTGTTTGTGCCGTTTCCCACTGTTTGCTGAGGTAGCGTCGTGACTAAATGCTCTGGCGGCGACAGGTTTGTTTTCATGCTGGCACCGTTGGTATCCAGCTCTGAAGATAATACATGGACAGACACATAGAGAGCCCCTGCCAGCTCCGCCCAGCCAACATTCAGCTCCTTCATCGCTCAGATGTGACAGGAGAGGTTCTGTGCACGCTGTTGGTTTGCTAGTTTGTTTGTTTGGGCTTGTTTCCACTGCTTTCCTGTGTCACCGCTCCTTGCAGTCTCAAATTAGCAAAGTCAGAAAGACAGTCAGGTTTCCATCCAAATCTCAAATGACGGAAAACCACTTTGAAAACATGATGGAAATATGGTTTGTTTCATGTATTAATTCGATGGGTCCAGACAGATTTGATGTTTTCGTCTCTTCAGTGAAACTTGTGTGATGTTTGAATCAAATGCTTCATGTACGTCATGACTTATTTGCTAAGTCTGTTTCCATTGCACTTTGTTGCTTTTTGTTTGTTGTAGTTTATTGATATAACTTTCACATCTCAGTTAAAAACTTTTGTGATAGTTTGACTTCATTTTGAATTTCCAGCATTTTTCCAACTGAAAATACTTATAAAAACAGGTGGATGGAAATGCGCCTACTTTATAATCCCACGATTACCTAATCTGACACACTGACCGTCTCGAAAGACAAACATATCATGTAGTCTGATGTCTACTGACTCGATGACCGTTTTGGTTTGTTGTTTGGTTTTCGGAGTTCATTCAGTCTTTTGTACAGGGTCCTGGCAGCCTCTTTGGTTATAGTTTATAGTTTGTTTCATAGATTTTTCATAGCAAACTCTGACAGTTACGAATTCCCATTATATCACATCATGTTGTTGTACATTTTTCAACTGGCGTAAAGTTTCATTGAGGCTTTTCTTCTTTGTTTTACCGAGTTCATGTTTATCACAGAGGAAATCCTCAGCGGCGTGCACACGTGTTAGTTTCAGCTCTGTTTCTCATTTCCTTGTTCAAGGCCGAAGCAGCCCAGCTCTCCGGTGTTTTCAGTGTGTGTGTGTGTGTGTGTGTGTGTGTAAATACTTAAGGGAGATCGTTTTCCGTACAGCCTCATTCCAGCCTCGTTTTTCATTCAACTCTTATCAGAACAGCTCTGCCTGCTTGTGCAGATAACTTTTTGTTCTCTCTCCCCAATTTGTCGTCACTCCTTTAATCCAGCCACATTTTCCTGCAGGTTGCAGATCGCTTGTACAGATCATTGTAGACAATCTGTGGTTGAATTTTGGCTGAGTTTAGGTTCAATAGAGAACACTGTGTTTGAGTCACTGGGTACCTCTTTTGTTTCAGATAAGAGCACTAAGTGTTTGTTTATGCTGCTGCTGTTGCTTGTGATTACTGAAAACCCTTTAGAGACAGATGGTGCTCTTTTGATGAAAGTTGAAATCTCAAGCACCCTGCGTAGTGAGCCCTAAAATAAATTAAACTCTAAGCGTCTTTTTCTTGAGAACAGATACAGATTCTGTGTTCCCCCTTCGTATATTAATGTTGATTAATGTGTTGATTTAACTTGCAGGTCTTTTCACACAAAAAAACAGCTATACAGTATATCACTATGCAGTGCTGTATTGTAAAACTCCATGTAAATGAATTGGTAAAGCACACAAAGTTACATTCTCTAATCAAGTAAAATTATTTCATGAACCTGAAAATGAGATGCGATTATTTCATCTTCACAATAGGACTTTTATTTTTTTCTTTGCATCCTTCTCTTTCTTTATATAATCACATAAAAGTCCCATAAAATCTCTTGCAGCATAAAAAGATTGCTATAACCATGAATACAAAACAGACTTAAGACAACTGTGTTTGCTACAAAAATGCTACATGCATTCATACTAAAAGCACTGACCAAGAGTGCTATTTTTCAGATCCTTTAAAATGTATGTCAATTCAGCAAGACCACCTCTGACATTTTACGTTGTTTACATTGGATGATGTATTTAAAAGTCAACCAACATCTGTAGAACATCTGTGAGAGTGTGGTCCTTGGTTTTTATTTCAACACAGATATGTATACAGGTGAGGAGGAGCCAGCCCAAAGAGAGATTTATATATAAAGGTCAACCAGTGGGTACGTCCACACACATACAGTGATGGCCACTTGGCAGTAGCATACGTGCTACAGTGGTGCACATGTTAGCTACGCCCAGTGATAAAACGTGGCACTGGATTTTCAAAACCTTGGGCAGTTGAGAGTCAGTAATAAACTTTCTTTTTTTCAAGGAACAGGACCTGATATGCAGAAGTTTATATTTCTACAAGAATGAAGTGTTTTTTAAGGTAGATTTGTTCTTTAAGGATATAATGTTGTAGTAACTGCACTGTGTAAAGAGAAAAGACTCCAGCGCTCTAAAGTGAGGTTCCTGAATGACACCACTTTTCAAGATCCCCCTCCCTTCTTGTTCCTCACATGCAGGCCTTTTAACCCACCTCTCCTTGAGGAGGAGGAGGAGGGCAGTGCCAGCTGGCATGGTAGAGAATGGAAACTCTGGGCCACGACGCTCCGGTAAGTTGAGATCGGAGCATGGCTGGCACAGAGCCGAGAAGCAGGGTCAGTCTCCTGCCATCCCTTGGCTCAAGGCAGGGATGTCGTATCTTTCCCTCATCATTTTCAGTGACTCTTTCCCCCCAGTGTCCTCCGTCATATGCTTGCTTTTCAAGTTCTGCCTCTCGTTGGTTGTTGTTCCCTGCTAATTACATTTGTGCTTAGCCATGTTGTGAAAGTGCAGAAGAAGATATTTCAATGCTAACCTCACTAGGAATAGCATTGAGCGTCGTTGTAGATGCATGAAACAATGTGATCCGTGTGGATAAAACGAAAAAAGCTGGTTCTTACAGCTTTTTAGAGTGCGAATTGTTGATGAGGAAAATCAACAATGCTTTTAAAGAGGCCAGATAGCAGCTTGTATGAATGAGTCCTCCCTCTTTTCAAGGTTACTCTGTTTGGTGTTGTTTATTGATTTCGCTAATTATGCAGCATGTTTTTAGTTGTTTGCTCAGCCAGAGGCAATCTGCTTTCAAAATGGCTTTTCATCTAAGCCAGAAAGCAGATGGTAGTGGAATGTAGGCTGTCTGCCTGCTTCCTCTTTTTAGCTTTGTGTTAGTCTGTAATTTTATGCAGTATTCTTAAAATCTGCTACCTGGAATCACAAATACTGTATCAAAGAATTTAACTCCTGCTTTCGTCTGGTTCGGAAATCCCTCATTAACAGCCAGACTTTCAGAAAACGGAATAATATGGACTCATCAGGTAATATTTCTTCTACATTTTAAGAGGTACAACCTGAGGACTCCATCAGCCAAGTCGCTGCTTGGCATGTGAAAACACTCTCATTTATTGAAGTGGCTCCCTCCGTTCCTCTTAGATTGCTTGAGAATACAAAGCCATCCACACTGGAGCGAACAATGAGCATACACTTAAAGAAAAGGCTTAAGACCAGCTCTTTAATCAGCCATTCATCATTGTCAGAAAAAAAATATACCTTGAATCCATTAACTCTGTTCTGGAAGCGTTCAGTGTAATTAAGGCTGCCGTCTGGATGAGGCCCACTGGGATTGCACTGTAGCTTGGCCTCCCTGTCAGTGCTGTATATCTGCCAGGGGAATACTCGGTGGTCTCTGAGGAATAACAGTTCAGCAGTTTGGGAGCAACAGAAGGTTCCTGGATGCTATTCGTCAGGTGTCTTGTAACGCTGATGCTGATGCTGTTTTCGTTGCAGGGCCATCATGAATGAGATGGAAAATCAGTTGAGGTTTTCTTCCTATATGAGATTTCTTGACTTGTTGTAGTTTTATAAATCCTGCCTTCTTTCTCTTGAGGTATCTTCTCTTTTTAAAGATTTCTGGCTGACAGGATAAAGTCTGATTTAAAGTCAAAGCAAGGCACATTTATTTGTATGGCTCTTTCAGCAACTAGGCAGTCCAAAGTGCTTTACGTAAGACATAAAAAGGCATTTGATGTAACACAAAGTCATATCAGAGT
The DNA here is from genome assembly GCA_003416845.1 of Oplegnathus fasciatus. NCBI lineage: Eukaryota > Metazoa > Chordata > Actinopteri > Centrarchiformes > Oplegnathidae > Oplegnathus > Oplegnathus fasciatus. The sequence continues at coordinate 169,151 of NTHP01000225.1, read as the reverse complement.
CCAGGTATTAAAGGTTGATCAAATCAAGCAAACCCTGGGTAGTTTGTGCCTAAACCTAACCAAACCTTAAGCATGGCGTCGGCACGTCATAAAACAGATTTCTTTTTCAACAGTGATTTGTAACGGTTTGGGAAGGGACTGACAAATAATGTCGTCTTGCTGATAGAGGCATCAGATCAAAAAACACTGGTATGTGACGGTATAAAAGGGCAGTTACAAATGAAATACTCTGTCATTTCATTTGGAGGACTTGGACCTGCTTATGGAAAAAAGGCTTTCAGACCCTCCTTTTGGGAAAGTTTCCCCCAGATTCTTTTACTCTCAAGAGAAGATAGTCAACATCCTCGAAGCTTTTTCTGTGGTAAAAGTAAAACATGAAATACATCAGCAGATCAGAAGATAAATCCCACATTTAAATGTGGCTTGTCTACCAGGTTCATTCTCACACAATCTCCCGTCAGACTATTGTCAGTGATCAGAATGACTTTCTGTGGCAGTTAGCATTTTTCAGACTGTCTTTTTGTCTTTTTTGAGGTCCTCATCAACTGTGACAGTGGTAACTCTCAGTTGTAACTCTGTTTGACAGATGTTTTCGTCTCAGGTCTCTTTCTGCAGTCAAGACGTTGGAAGAAGATTTAGACTCAGTTTTCAATCCTCAGCAATATATATATATATATATAAACACGTTACATGAACCATCAGAAACTTACACTTTGCTAAGTAAACACTTTTAGGGCTGACTAACTTTTAACAGACACACTATAAACAGACTTGCTAAGGATTCAAACAGCCCATAATGCAACACTCTTTGTAGGAGCTGATGTTGATATGATACGACCTTCACTTTTTCAAATGTGATTTGCCCAGAAAATTTCATCTTACATTTGAGCCAATCTTTATGTGATATTGATAGTATTGGGGATTGGTTGCAGTCCAGCTCTCTGGAAGCTTTAGTCAGCTTCAAATAATACAATTTATTTCCTCTCAGTGTCTGAGATTAAAGCTGACCAATAAGGAGTCACACAAAACAGCTGCATCCTTCAATTTCGGCTTAGGTTCATACTCTTTAAGAGACCGATATGAGTACTGATAAGATTTAACAGGAGGGATGTAGGAAACCCAGCTTCTGACAAAGTCGTTTTTCATTTGGGTACTCCAAGTCAGACCTGATAAGATAAGAATGTCTAAATTAACGTTTTTCTCAGGTTTCCTGAGATTTTAAGGGTCCTTTCCTCCATGCAAACTTTACTTTTAATTTGACTTTGTTTTGATGTTAAGGGATCACGTGTGAACAGACAGACAATACCAAAATGGTGACGAATCAGTTATAGCGATTTGATGAAGATGTAGCAACTTTACTGTTAAAGTGTTGCTTTTGTGAAGGGCAGAGGAGGTCTCTAATACAATATATTAATTTATTCTGTTGATGTTACTGAATGTACAGTGTGTGTGAAATAGAGAAGCCTTGAGAAGTCGAGGTATTTCTTCAGTATCCCAGATCTAAAAAGAAGAATTAGAAAGAAATTCAACCTTTAATACATGCGCTCTCCCCAGAAAATAAAGGAGTCTTTCCAACATATTTTCTGCATCATAGCTCTAATGTTTCATTCTTCAAGAAAACCCCACATGGACAGTATGTTCTTTCTACAATGTTGTACGGCTCAATTTTTGTTTGTGACTTTGAAGAGGTCTCTCTTTAAGTTCAGCCACTGAGAGGCTGACTGTAGGGGTGATTTCATTTAGAGACAGTGAATAATGGAACAACTGCTGGGATACTGTGACGGCAGCCAGTGTTATTTTACTGGTACATGGGCCCATTTTCTGCCTCACAGCTGGAAGTCTACCTACACTAAGACTCTGAATGAAATATCTCAAAGAAAAATCCTGTAAATTCATGGAGACAGTGTCTGATGCCATATTGGACCATTTCCAAAAAGTGGTCCAAAAAGCTCTGCTTTCCTGCTTAGTGAGACAGCTTTCTGTGTTTGTAGATATTTACTGTCCAATATAACTGGATTAGCATGACATAAAGTATGTTTTAGTTTGGAATTAAATCATTTTATTAAATAGGTTAATCATACTATCAAAGGTTTAAAGATACCTAAATGACCAGCTGCCTGCTAAAATGACCAATATGACGGCTCCAGAAATGATTCATTTTACACTTTGATCTGCTCCCTCCATATGAACTTATTGCAAACGAACTAAGAGGTGTAAACATGAAGTTATACAGACTGACAGGTTACTCAGTCCTCGGACAGCTTTGGTGAATCCTGCATCATCAGGGCTACATGGACCTGCAAGGTTTTGAAGGCCATTTTCATCCAACATAGATAGATAGATAGATATGTTTATTTAAGTGTCCTGCACCATATGGTGCCCAGCCCATAAGGGCTTACAAGACACTGAACACAACAACCAACAGGATGGCCACATGATACATCATAATATACAAAAGAAAGGTCTTATTACATTGGATACACTGTTCTTTGTCTTAGTTGCCATTGATCATTGAATAATTCTGCTGTTTGAAATCGCAGACACAGTACTGAATGGTCGGGAAGTCTACTATGATCATCAATCAATGAATGCCTTCATATCCAACCCTTTCAACAAGATCGGAGGGTGTGTAAATGTTAAATTCAAGGCATGTTTTTAGGTCAACATGTGTTGTCACAATGTAATCTACAACAGCTTTACCCCTTATAGAAATAGAAGTAAAGTTATCATTTTCTGGGTTTAACCTCCTGTTAAGCACACTACATCAACATAATCTCTCAGATCTGCTATACGACTGTTCAAATCACCACAGATGTAAACAGAGTCTACATCAGCAGAGTACAGAGCCAACAAGTTAGTTTTTAATGAGGAACTGTTAAATGACATGGAGCAGGACACAAGCACAATGCGTGCTGACAAGGATTTGTGTTAACATGATCAGCAGCTGGATTACATGCATTTAACATTTTCTTGTTTAAAATCGTATTAATGTCACATACCTACTATATCAAGTCACATAACAAATCACAAATCTGCCACAGAGGACTTTACAAGCTAGATACAGCATGACAACATCAGACAACATCCCTAGACTCTCGATTTGGATAAGGAAAAACTTGGTTTGGCATGAAAAGCATCCTAAAACTACTTGATTAAATTGGCAAAACAATGTCACCACAAGGTCCATTCAGTAGCTGTTCTGGAGTTTTCAGTTGTATAACACGATCTCCATCTGCAGATGAAGTTTGCTCAAATGTCTTTGCAACTTCAGTTTTTCTAAGCACTTTAAGGGTTTCTTGCCCATTGTGAATAAAAAGTTGAGGTTGAAAAGTCCTTCTAGACCTTGTTTCAATCTGTACTTGATTAAGGTTTAGAAAATATCACCACCTTGGTTACTAACGTTGACATTTGGTAGGAAATGGGACGCAAATCGCGGTCTCCAGAATCAAAGTCACACACTTTGTGCTACAGTATGAGCCCAGAACACCCCACCTTCTCTCTGCAACTTAACGTGGTGGTATAACAATTATCACGAGACTAATTACATTTCAGAATCAGCTTTATTGGCCAAGCATGTGAACACATACAAGGAATTTGACTCACGTTAACAGCACTAAACGTTAACATGTTTTTTAATTAATTACCAATGCTGACATTTCTCTGGAGATTACAGTCACTATTTGCGTGCATCAAGAAAATGTCTCTTGATAGCCTGACTCACTTAACCACAAAAATGCTTCAGCATGAGTTATGGTGGGTGATAGAGACATTTACCCTTGCAGGGCTTGAACATGTGACCTTTCAGCCATAGTGTCTTTAACCATCAAGCCACATTTAAACCCTTCTTGACCCATGCTGGGGGATGGAAGTGTCCCGTCCCTGAATCAGCTCCCCTAGCCGGCCTGATTGGTATTCCAGCAGTGAAGGAGGCATTCATCATCATCCTCCTCAGCCAGGGTTGATATTCCTCCCCGTCACACGTCATCATAACTACATTGTGATGAGGTCACTGGATACTCGTGCATGCACACACACTCAGATAGGCATGCACACATACACACATTCCCAGACAGATAAACAACACGCAACTTCAGAGAGTGCATGTCTAGTTCAGTGTAGCTCAAACCGACAGCCCAGATGTTGCAGAGACAGAATGTGCAGCATGCTACAGTAATTAGCATGCCTGTGCTGTGTGCTGCAGTATTGATATGCAGTCCCTGTCTGGAGAAAGAATTCTGTTTGGTCTCGTTGGCTTTAGCTCAGTGCTTTGCTGGGAATCATCTCTCTCTCTCTCTCTTCCCTTGTTTCCTCATTTCTCTGTTTTTCTCTCACTATATGTCTTTCTTTTTCTGAGGCTGTCCCAGGGTTTCAAATCATATTCAGCTCTTTTAAGTCAGCGTTTTTGGCATGAATGAATGGAAGAGAACAGACTTTTCTGAAAACATCTCAGTTAATCAAAAGGCTGTTAGTATGTTGCATTTAGCATAAAAGTAGTCATAGAGTTATAGATAAAAAATCAGTGATTACAAGATATCAAATAGTACAAATGGAAGAAATGAAGCCACGCGACTTAGACACTAAGTTAGATTAGTTTGCTGTTTTCATAAGAGAAAATAAAAAAATAAAATCTTCAAAATAAAATTTTAAGTCTAGTAAATTGAATTTAAAGTAGCACTATTTAAATTGAATATAAATGAAGGTTGAATTAATAACAACATCAAAAGACAGTACAAAGAAAGCATGGTGTGTATGTATGTATTTACATGATATAGCCATCTAACTGTCCTTATACAATCACTCCATCCCCCACAGAGAACAGGCAATGATGAAATATTAAGTAAGAAGGAGATCAAAAATACATCTTTGTTCCATCGCTGACAGTTTGTAGTTTTGGTTTCTTTAAATACTGAACAACTCCTTAATTCAGTTCATCTTTAACTATGACCTTAATAACAGATATAATTAATTTATCCATTTCCAACAGTGTCACCAAAAAACTTCACATTATAAACTCCCTAAAGGTAGAATTTATGGCAGAGCTGTTGTATTGAATTGGAATAGATTGTACAGGTGTACCTAATAAAGTGACCAGTGAGTGTACGTTTGGCCAGTTTTTGTTTATGATATTTGCTTAGATGAAACTAAATTGATCTCCATCATAAAATGGTGCTGATATGCCCCCAGTGAAAGGTTTTTTGTAAGTCAGTGGTCCAACACGACCAGACTTTTACATTCCTCTTTTGTTGGGAATAAAGAGAAGAAGAACTGGGATGTGACCATTACCAGTGATAGTTCACCAGTGATAACCAGTGATTTTCATATTATTTGTTTGTAGTCACTGCAGCTACGTAGCAGAGGGGCTGCCTGGTGGTTAATGAAGACTTTCTTGTAACTCAGACTCCACAGGTTCAGTCAACATCCTTCATGAAAAGGGTAAAAAAATATTCATGACCAAAAAAGTGAATATTGAAGGTTTTCATTGGAAGAAAACGTGCCCTAGTTAATTGAAATTCATTCATTCATTTCAGAGAAATTAAACCCTAACCCCTTCTCAGCATTTAAAAAAAGAAGGTAAATGTGTAATGAGGTTACTTGCTCATTTTACAACCAATGCTTATCAAATAGCTTGTGTTTTAAAGAAATAATCATTAGTGGATTCAATCACAGCCTGATGATAGAGTGGTTTCTTTGTATACATGAGCAGCACTTCAGAATAAAAGCATTCAAATGTAACTTGCTCTGCTGCCTTTTCACTGTGGGAACCTTTACGCTGTGAAGCGCAGTGGGCTGAAGCAGTTTGATCCCCTCTACGTTCTGGTCCTTGAGTTAAGCAGCAGAGCTCCATGTGGGAAGCGGAGAGGGAATAAGGGAGCGGGGAGGCGAGGATTCGCGTCAAGTCATCTAAAGTGGTGACCTCTCTCGGCGTCCATTTCACAGAGGATGTTTTAGAAATAGCGTAAAGCAAAGAGGTACATCCTCCATGTTTGATTTCCAGTGCAGTCAAGTGAAAGAATTGTGTCTCTGAAATGCTGATTTTTCTAGACTTCAGTAAATTGGTTATCTTTGTCGTAAATACCTTGCACTCTTTTGTTTATATCTGATGTTAATTGTGTTCTGCTGCATACTTTCCCTTCTACCTCTCATTCATTTATACATAAATGTATGCATATTTATACATGGCCATGTAATGAAGTTCATCTTATCTTCAATCAAGCTTTCTTTATCTCATCTTTGAAAATTGTAGTTCAGCATCATGCATATTTTATGTTATGCAGTTGGTTTTCTGGACAGTACAGTGACCCAGTATTACCAGACTATTGTTTGGAATACCTAATTTCAAACTCCCACTCTGCTGGAGTGCCCTTTAGCAAGACACTAATGGTGCTTTCAAGTCTGAGTGGTTTTTACCATGTTCAGAAGAGGAGACCATTTGGACAAATTGTGTTTGTCAGGGGAAATTTTCAAATAGTTTCTCAGTTGTTGTTTTTTTCCAGTATGTTGAGCTGTTGGAGCTCAAGAAAGTTTTGTTGTTGTTTTTTTGTATTTACTTCTTCTTAAATGTGACTTTACAGTGCATAAAATGCCAAATCATGAAACGTTTTTGAAAACTGAACAAGGCGAGGTCCATTTTTTGCTTTCAGGCACCTACGGTAGCAACAAGCTTCTCATTTCTCAAGCATATCATCTACACCACCTCCCATATCCATGCAAAATAAAACCTCACATTTTCCATTTGGAGGCATTTTTAATCCTCGTGAGCTGCATCTGAACCTGACCTCTGACCTCTAGAGATCAATGAAGCAGCAGTTAGAAAGGGTTTTCCAAAGGTCCAAAGCCGTAAAAGGCAAAAATTGTCCATGGTGGACCATAGAGAGCCTTGTAACCCTGTAACCTGAGAATATAAGATCAATCTTTGTATGCTAACAATGTTAATGCAGCAGCAGCCCGATGCAAATGACACACATAAAACAGCAGAACACACAACTGCAAACCGAATATAAAGCAGTACTTTTGCCTTATAGGGATAAAGTTCTATTGAATTGAATTGATTGAGAACTCAGACTGAAAGCAAAGGGACAGTAAAGCGACACAGCAGGCTGTACCTACACACATCCCTTTTTAGATTCACCACACATCTTTCTCCCTGCATCATTTCATGCTCCGACCACTCAAAGTAAAGAATCCCCTGGGCAGAACAGTAAACACCGTTTGATGTTGTTGAACAGCAGCTGAGCCTCATGAAAGAGGTAAATGTGAAAAATTTGAGGCATAGTGGGAGCCTTTGAAACATCAGGCGCACCAGATAGGCTGAAAGACAATCTAAATGTAGCACAAAATAGGGGGAGAAACGACCTAAAAACGAATGTTAAGATGTGGGTGTTGATGGAAATGGAGCCGTTTTTTTCCCTCAGAGAAAGGCAGGCGTCGCAGTATGTGGTGGTGGGTAGTCTGAAACGAGAGGTTTGTGGAGGCACGGTGATCTGTGAGGAAATGACTGCAGGATTCTGGAGGGACTTGTGGTGCCGTTTCTGGTGAATTTTCGCTGTACATTTGTGAAGTGTGTCAGATCACAAAGGTTCAAAATTATTTTCCTGAAAGTTTGTTTGCAGGAAGTCAGCGATAGATCATCCAAACTTTTGGATGACTTCTTTTTCTTGCTGTTTCGCCTGCATGTTTCCAGTCATTTGTTTAGCAGTACATTTCTAAATGCTGCATGTATAAATACTTTATTATAATAATGTTAGAGAACATGGAATTCATTGTCAAGCCCAACCATTTTAGTTAACAACAGGTTTGTTAGGGAGTAGCTTTCTTTCTTCATAAGATAAATACTCTATCAAGAGGAGACAGTATTATACTTCAATGTAACTGCAAACTGAAATCACTACAGTTGCTGCTATGTTTTTGCCCTCAGACTAATTTTCTGAAGAGTTTGTCTTAAATGTGTCCCTACTCATCATGTTTGAGAGAGGACATCCAGTTGAACTTGCTACTGTATTTAAGCCCTACCTAGGCTCCTAATCTCCTCTCTCAACCAGTCACGATTAGACCAAGCCTTTGACTGTTAACAAACAGTATATTGGTCCTGGCCTGTAAGCAACCACAAGAACACAGTGAAGACAGAATCCTCATGTCAAATAAAGATACTGTGGACAGACTCAAGTTCATTGACAACATCAACTAAAATTTCCACTGGTTATAGTGCTTCAACTTAAACTGACAGTTCCACTGACACTTCAACTGTTTTCATCAATTACATTTGAAAAGACACTTAAAATGGTTTTAGTGATTACAATACAACTGAAACTTCAGCTCATTGCAGCACTTCTGACCATTTTCTCTGTGTTGTATGCTAGGTCATGTGTAAAAGTCCTTATTATCCTTATCTATTATGACAGTGGGGTGTCCACTTGAACTAACTAATTAACACCAAACTCTGTCATGTATCTACGCTGTCTTAACTGGTCCTGATTGTAAGAGACCCCATTAAAAATGTTTTAACAGCAGGATGTGTGGGGGTGTGGGGGAACTAACCAGGCCTTCCTTCACTCCTCGATCCCACCCGTTTTCTCACATCCCAGAGAACCACTCTGCCCCTCCAGATGTCACCGGCTACACCAACAACACCGCCGCCACCGACGGGATCCAGGTGGAGAGAGCCCCGGGTGCCGGCACCGCGGCCCAGAGACAGACGCCCAAGTATGGCAACGCCGAGCTGATGGAGACCGGAGACGGTGAGTCAGGGCTGGGAATATGATCTGGGGAGAAGAGTTTGGTGGAGGCAGAAATAATTGTTGCAACAATAACAAGTTCCTCCAATAGTTTAGCCACCATAGAGACTGAAGACCAGTATTCATTCATTATCTTCCAGTATGACCTTTTTCATGCCTTAAAACTTGAAACTGAAAAATGGACCTGAGTTTATTGTATTAACACAAGATCTTCTGACTTTTTTAAGGGACAAATACAAACATGAGCAATTCATAAATCTAAAGGGGCAACAGGTGGTCTTGGTTGAAGTGAAGGATTTAGGCGTATTTTCCTAAGAGTATCTGAAGCAACCTTGCTTCAGATACTTTTAGGAAAAGTATTACTGAACAAGATGTACAAGATGTGAACAAGCTGTACCTCCAAAACAACACATCAGAGCAGCAAAATTTGACATCTCCCTCTGTTGACTAATTTATCATCAGTCAGAGTTGTATCAGCCAGCTCTTTTGAGTATCCGATGTGGATCCGATTTAGATGCTTTTTAGCGTTAGAAATGATGAATCTAGATATTTCTGTAGACTCCTCAGAGATGACAGAGGATTCCAGTTTGCTTGTTTCAAAGTTTCATAATTCCTTATCCGGAGGGACATGAAGCTGCAGCTGACGGAGTTGTTCATCAGACGCTGCGATCGATGCCGCCGCGGACGGAGATGTTGAACGCAGCTCACAGCGAAGCAGCTTGACAGATCCGGTGCCAGAGTTTACAGATGGGAGCTTATTGGGGTGTTTGGCTGAAAGAGACACAACAATGCTGAGGCTCTCTTTCAAAACACTGAGAGGATTTCATCAGAAATTAATTCAGCTTTGTATTATGTTGCGTACAATGGGTCTTGTGCCTTTTTGTTTTCACAGATTTGGATTTTTGATTTTTTAGGATTTAACCTTTGATTCACTGTGTGGGAGCAGAGATTTGTGTTTCCCTCTGGTTGTTCCCTCAAATAGTTTTTACATCTTAACATATTAACTTTTTTATAAGGACTTTTTTCCCCAGTTATGTGGTGCTTGGAGGCATTTCACTACTATTACTATAAAACAATACATTTAAAATGCATAATCAAATTCACACCAGTAAAATGTATCTTATTTTTGATCAGAGAGTAATAGCCAGAAATATTGTAAAATGCAAAGAGTCCTAGTGGTTATCTGTGTTATTTTTACTAATATTTTTTTTTTTTATCATTTCAACCAAAAACAGAGCAATATCTTCGTACAGAGCAAATATTGCGCCTCCTTTTTGATGGTTAATTTTGGTTTGCAGCACCTTGACTCTTCTTTTTATTTATTTCTTCATGTTTTGGGGGGTTGAATGAAAACGAACTGGAAAGACACTACAGTGGTAAAACTTACGCAAATAATGAATAATTCACTTTGTGTTCGGTATGAATACATCTTTTGACTCAGTCAGCAAACCTTCCTGTAAATGTGGCTTGTTCCGTCTGTTTATTATGTGTTTGCAAAGATCTCAAAGAAAGTTCACCGGAGAACTGAGGGACAAAAATGAACTCCTGACTGTGACATCCAGAGATGTACACTACCTACCACCACAGGATTTTACAGTACTTCTTCACAGTCATTTTGCCAACGCTCAGTTATGTCTTTGGCTCACCCAGCTGCCCTGATCAAGTCTGCCAAAACATCTGTTTGCTTCCAGATTTCAGCACTCAGCGTCCATCCCACCTCTCCATCTTAAAGCTCCACACTGAGACAATTGGGTTTAAAATCAGCCTTAATGAAGGAGCAATTTGAATCCATACCTCATCTGGGATGCCATTTTCACGTCTCTTCCATCACTGAGTGTCATGTTCAGCAGCGGTTCTGTTGATTGCTCAGTGGAGGAAACGTGCCACTTTAATGTAGATTTAAAACTTGTTGGATGTTTTTGCAGCGGGGTGCACTCAAGATATCGCTCAGTGGAATGTGAAAAGTGATGACTACTTCACAAGAACACCTGTGAAAGCACAATTAGGAGTTTAGTCTTGGACTTACATTAATATGTGTGTGTGTGTGTGTGTTCATACTCCGCAGGTGTTCCAGTCAGCAGCAGAGTTTCAGCCAAAATTCAGCAACTCGTCAACACTCTGAAGAGGCCCAAACGGCCGCCATTAAGAGAGTTTTTTGTCGACGACTTTGAGGAGCTCCTGGAAGGTAATAACTTCTCTCTTTATTTCTCCTCAGCAAGCTGTTCATGTGCTGTGCTCTTTTTGTTGCTTTCTCTTTATATTTTTTCATACTACGTTACAATACGCTCAAAGTAAAGCCGAATGAGGTAACACAATGGTGATTGAGCCTATGGCCCACTGATGAAAGCCCTTGCATTTGCAGTATTACGAACTAGGTGTTTGTGGCGACATTCCCGGGAAAAAAACGATGGTTGGTCTGTCAGAGAGGGTAGACGGAGCTAACGCAACAGACTCTCTCTTCAACTCACCTGTGTGTGCAGCGGCGTGCTGTTTTTGTTGGCCTCTGCTAGCGTTGCGAGTAAACGGTTACCATGGCCGAAAAAAACAAAGAAAAGATCAATGACTACACACGATGAAACTTGGGAAGTGAGGTCCAAAAACACACCTGCAATTGCTGCTTATTGCCATAGATGCCGCCAAAGAGGACAAAACGGAGATCTTCGAGACTGTTACTTTAATTCTAAGAATATTTGACACCAAAGCAGAAGAAAAGAAGTATGGCGTTGAAACAATGTTACTGATTGCAAAGAGATCAGAGTATTTGCAAGTTTTAGCTCTTCAATTATACAGTATATCACATATTTAACATTTTGATGACCAGTTTTGAATGCATGCTGTACAATTTTAGATTAGATGTAGGAAATTTTCCTTAAGCTCCAGGCAGCTGCAGTTTTTCATTCATGGCGTCCAATGTATTAACCCTAACCCAACAAATTTCAGCACTCGTTAGATAAATCCTTCATTGCAAAATTTATCTTTGTACGTCCAGTGTACAATTGGTGGGACGACCTCATAGTCTCAACCACTGAAAGCTTTGTTCCTTTTTCAGAAAAAGTCTTGAATAAGTATGACATCTATGAGCACACTCATGAAACTTGTCTGAGTTGTGTAATCCATCACAGTTAGTTAAATTAGTTTCATAATGTTTAATTATTTTTCAGCGGTAATTCAATTTAAGTGCTGATTGATTGAATGCCGGGACTACACAACAATGTAAAATTAGACTTGACGTTCGCTGCGATGGATTAACCAAGTTTCATGAGTCAACTCACAGATTGTCATACTGTGCATAAATAAATGGAAACAAATAAAACAAAAATGAAACAATGAACAAAATACATCCAGATTTGTAAAACACAATACTTTTTCTTTTTTGCAAAACGGCCCCTCCTAAATGGTTGGGAAGGACTGATGATAATGGCCATGCTGCTGCTTCTGATGGTGGTATTAACAGAAAAGACAATGATATAAAATGACTGACTGATTTTAAAACATCTCATTGTACACTCCAGGTTGGCTCCAGTAAGGATTGAACCCGTAACCCTTACTGTATTTATTGCCTTGCTCCTCATGTTGAGACATTCAAGGTCATATGTTGAAGAAAAGCTGAAAAGCTGGACAACAATCCACACAACCAAATTACTTCATTCCCTAATGTCTGCTGTGACAAAGCAGAATCTAACTGATGAATATTTCTCTTTGCTTCCAGCATCAAAAGCTGCAGAGCCAGAGGTTAATTCATAATTTAAGCATGAATAGCAAATGTTGGAAAGACTGAGCTTGGTTCAGTGTGCCACAAAAGTGTTATCAATATGGTATTTTGCTTAATTAAAAGCTAAAGTCCTTCCTATGAACGTTCTCTGTGATACAGCAATAATGATAAACAACGGGTAAATGCTGCATTATTTTTCACGCCCACTGTCATGAATCACTTACAAAGAATTTAACTCATAATTAGGACAACATACGTATACCACAATAAACTTGCTACCCATACTACCTGATCAAAAAGGTCTGTATTATATTGGTATTATATTTCTGTGCAGCTGAAAGTGTCAGCCAGAAAATCATCTCTTTTTGAACATTCAAGCACCATCAGTAATTTGCAACTGAGAGTGGTTGTAAAATTCGTGTTAGACCTGGCAAATAAATGTTTAAATATACTATTTGAAATGAGGAAAAAGTTCAAGTTTATAAGGGCTTGTAGAAACTTGTAGAAACTAGACTGCAGCTCCATTTATAAGTGTGTTTACATGCAAACCAGTATCTCGGTTATGATCGGGGTTCTGGGGATATGTGCATATAAATATCATGTCCTGGGGTCAGAAACCTGAGTAAGCTCTGCCAGTTGCGAGAAACTGGAATATGCTTGCTGGAGCACCGGGATCACATAGAAACAACATTGAAATGATCTGTTATCCTCCTCCAGTCCAGCAGCCAGACCCCAACCAGCCCAAGGCGGAGGGGGCCCAGATGGTGGCAATGCGGGGCGAGCAGCTGGGTGTGGTAACCAACTGGCCCCCGTCTTTGGAGGCGGCCCTGCAGAGGTGGGGCACCATCTCCCCGAAGGCCCCCTGTCTCACCACCATGGACACCAATGGCAAGCCGCTCTACGTGCTCACCTACGGTAAGAAAAGCCTCGATTCACGCTGATCGGGTCGGGTTTTTGTTGCAGTTTCAGTTACAACACTGAACTTTATGCATCATGACAAATAAGTGCTTTTACATGTAAAGAGACATATCTGACAGCCCACATGACCTCTCTGCGCTCTGACTCAGTAATCATCATCAATCAGTTCCCAATACACTGCCATAACATACGATCAATACTAAAAATTGCTTTCGTAGTATGAATACAGGAGGGTTTTTCCCTGAATTGCTTCCTGTTTTTTTTCAGCACATATGGTGGCTTTCACAAGCTGATTAACTGAAGCACCAAACAATGTTTAACACCCGCTGTGTGAGCATAATTCCACTAATGGCAGCCAGACAGAGCGCTAAGCACATTAGCAGAGTGTGAAAAAGACGCTTTCAAGAAAGCTGCTCTGCTACAGAGGGAGGGAAAGTTTTTCATCCCAAAGGCCAGAATATGTTTTGAATGAATTAATTATTTTTCTTAGGAATATTTCCTGCGTGACTTACAGCCTGACAGTCTGTGCAGGTCATACTTGTGTTATTTTGAAAACTTTTATGTTGACAGGATTGTAGGATTTCAGTCTTTATGATTTAGAAATGTACTTGTATTAATAGAAGTTTAATAGAAGTTTTTTCAGCTTTTTATCCTAAATCAGTGTTTGGAGCAGTCTGTTCACTCTCTGGACTAATTTCAGACCTTTAGTTTGGATCCCAAAGTTCTGGCACCGATGCTAACATGTGATGGCCACCAGTGTCTTTTCGTAGCTGAATGAACTGAAGTGAATTTTTCAACCATTAAATGTTAAGAGAGTAAAGCTAGAATAATACTTCTTTTTTTGGAGGTTACAGCGTAGCAGCAGAGCCACTGAACAAAGCCTCCGTAGATACACCATAGGCTACACCAGAGCTGACAAGCACTTCCTCAAAATTGTAATTGTACACATCAGGGCTGCGATGGCTGTGGAGACCATAAGAACTGTTAGTAAAGATGTGGACCCAATCCAAAACACCCCCCTAGAAAAAAAAAAACAGACGTCATCAAGGGATCCGAGGATAATCAGACGAGGTCCAAAATAGATCAGAGGATAATTAGGCCTGGTCCAACATGCAGTGGACAATAGAGGAAATATAGAGAGGGAACAACAACGTTGATGCTGCTGCAGTTGAAACAATAACTATTTTGTTATTTTTCCTGCACAATTTAAACGTCTCGAACCACAAAAATCACATTATTCTCCTGTATTGATGATGACACAGCCAGTGATCAGAGGCAATGGACAGACCACTTGGATTAGATACACACCCGACCCAATTAGACTGATTATGATTTGAACCCAGTCTGACTCGGGTCTCGATTATTAGGAAACAAGTAGACCTCTGAAGACCTGTACCAGTTTCTGATGCCACTGGAAAACATAAAGACACCATCAAACAAGTTAAAGAAAGGCTCAGTAATGTTTCACTTTTCAGTAACACCAGACGTGTTTCATCTGCTCGCCACAGTCGTCACTTCCTATCAGAAAAATGTGAACACAGTTGTAGTTAGTTATGTAATTAAAGCATGACACATCCGTCTAGTGTTATGGTGCTGCTATCAACAGGTGAAATCTGACACTGAACTACAAACTCCTACGCCAGAGGCAACTACTGCCAGACTGCCTCACACAGAAGTATAAATCCACCTTTAGTCTTGAATCTATCAGAAAACAAGGTAAGCGTGGAGGAAAACAAGTCTTTAGCAGCCAGAAGTGAGAAGACAAACACACAACATGGTAAAAAGTAATGAGAAATGATCCAAAACTGAAAAAAATGTATCAGTTGTCTCGCCTGCAGCGCTGCCATCGTCCCAGCTCCCTGAACACATTCACTGCACTGAGTCACATCACGTCCTAGGCCCCGGTTCAGTGCCACAGTTTAAGTCTACACTCTTTTTGTTCAGCAGCTGAAGGCTGCAGATCCGAGTTATTCATCTCCCAGACGGCGGCGGAGAAAACGGCTTCGGGTCCGCAGGGTGTAAAGAGATTTAGCCGCAGTGAACAGAGCTGCTTCTCTCAGGTCCTCATGAATTTAGAGTCGGACCTCGCAGCTGTACAGCGGAGAGAATGAAGCGACACCAAGAGGACCCCTGACATGCAAACACACACATATACATCACACAGGCATGCACACATATTGATGCACATGAACACAGACGCACATTTTTAGGTTTAAAGAAGTGCTCGCATCTTTTAACTACAGTATGTCCCAGAATTACTGTGAAAAGCAAGTACTGTGAAAAAAAAGTCAGTTTTTTACTTAAGAAAAAAGTAAAGATATTAGCAGTGAAATGTAATCAAGTATTCATTGTGAAGAGTAGACTTGAGCATGGAAGTTCATCCTCTCAAATCAAAGGTCTATTTGCTGGCTTTTCCCAAAGCTTTCAGCTGTATTTCACAGGCTGTCGTGTTTTTAGCAGTTAATTTTGTTCGGAGTAGAATTTTGATTTGCTGTTATGTGAAAAGCCTGTATCTCCAGTTTTTAGGTCTTTCTTGTTTTCAGATGAATTGAAGAAGAAGAGAAATTAAAGGAAGTCGGAAATAAAAAAAGGGAAGGAAAGACGGGAGGCAAAGGGAATCTAAAAAACTGAAAGAAGGAAACAAAAAAGGAGAGAAAGTAGACTGAAAAGGAGAAACAAGGGATGGGGGATGGGATAAAGAAAGGAAGAAGAAGGAAATAAAGAAGAAATTAAGAAAGAACGGATTGAGTAGAAAGGAAAATAAGGAATGAAAGATGGAGTGGAAAGGGGAGAATAAGAGAAGGAAATAAAAGAAAAAAGGAAGGAAGAAAGGAAAAGAGAATGAAAGATTACTGAAACATGTGAAAAATAGCTGCATTTGTTGAAACAGGCTCCAGTACCTCTGCTGTCAGATAAATGTAGTAAAAAAGTACGTTTCCCTCTGAAATGTAGAAAGTCTCCAAAAGTGGAAATTCTCAGGAAAAGTTGCGTTTGAAGGGCAGCACTTGTAAAGTACTCGGCCAAACTTCCCACCTCTGTTGAGGTTGGTGGCATTCATGCACATTTGTACCACACTTGACTGCACACAATCATACACTCCCACACACACAATCATTAACCCAGAGGATTAACGTGAAAAGGCCACAACTTTATCCACAGCGCATCAACTTTCTTCAAATAGGCGTACAGTTTGTGTGTGTGTGTGTGTGTGTGTGTGTGTGTGTAAGCGAACAAACTGATTTGTGAGGAGCGAGCTCGTAGCCGATGATGAGGCGATATGAGTGCTCACCAGACTGTGAAATGTCTTCAGCCAGCACTCAGGAGTCCTCCACCAGAGAGACAACAACATGGTGAGA
>NTHP01000225.1:129063-141504 GCA_003416845.1 Oplegnathus fasciatus | reverse complement strand
GTCAGATACTCCTCCTGGCTCTGATTGGTTGTTTTGATTCGGGTGTGGTGGATTCTTGCAAATGGCATTAGGGGCAGCAGGTGGAGCCAGAGGAGCCTGATGTTTTTCACATATCATCTGTCTCCTGTACTACTGTCAGGACTGAGTGACAGTTTTAGCAAATACGACAATAAGTTATTTTTATACAGGTTACCTGCTACAGCTTTAAATTAATGTTTTCCTGTTGTTTTTACTTTTGTTCGATGTGTTAGCATTAGCTGATTATGCTGAATTCTGGTACCTGCTACAGGAAATGCCCCCTTACATTAAAAACATTTTTGTAGTTGCAATTTTTACATTTTTTGGCATTCCCAATAAAGATGCAAAGATGCGTTGGTAACGTGTAGTTCAGGTGTACAGAAACAGTGAAAGAAATAGATGTTTATTAAATATCAATTAAATTTTGCACCCGCTTTTTTCTTGATTTATCATATACTTCCTCAACCCCTTCCACAGTTCATTGTTCTGATTTTCTTTTCTTTACATCCAGAGGTTTGTTGTCATACTTGCCGCTGTTGTATAACAGTTTTGGCAGTTTAACGTAACTTCAGTGTGCCGGTAAAACTGAAGTTTGAACTGAAGCGAAATGAGCTGAAACAGAGAGGAAGATGCTGAAGGGGGATAAACAGAGAGACGCTCAGCCAGGAGAGAGGGAGAGAAACTGGAGAGAAATGGAGGAGAGGGAAGGTAAACAGTGTGACGGTTGATAGGTAGACTGACTGAGAGTAGAAAGCAATAGCATAACAAATGTGGAAAAAGGAAGTTACAAGGGAGAGGATTTAGAGAGAGCAAGTGAGAGACATTGACCAGATGCCCCTGAAAGATTTTGCTTTATTCTTCTCTGATAAGACCCATCGGCTGCCCGGCTGAACGTCTGGCTCTCTGGCGACAGTCCATATCAGTGATCATCGTTCAACATCACACACACGCGCGACACTGTTTCTTTTATTATTATTATTATCTGGCAGATTTTTAACTTCTCTGCTACTTTGCCTTTTTTATTCTCTAGTGAGAAACACACAATCCACAAAACGCCTCTGTGTTGGTACAGATGGGTGACAAATTAAATCCAGAATCTGAATAAATGAGTGTCGAAACATAATGACGCAGATGCTGCCGTACAGGTCACAAAGGCTCACTGAATGGTTTGCTGGAGCTGTTCTGGAGTCTTGAGGTGGAACAGCATCTTACTAACACACTTTATGATGGTTTTTCCTTTCATTCATCGGCCATCTGTGCATTTTAAATACAATTTTAGGCTTCAGGCAGAGATACAACTATTTCCTGTCTAACAACAACATAATGTCCAGATACACTTCTTACCTCCCCACTCTAACTCGTCTCTCCTGTCTCTTTCTGCCTACAGGTGGCACTGGTCTTCCCAAACAACGACCCCGCTGCCTTCATGACGGCTTTTTACGGCTGCCTGCTGGCCGAAGTCGTCCCTGTGCCAATAGAAGTACCACTGACCAGGAAGGTAAGCTTTCACGATACAGAACTTCAACCACATACTGACAAATTTAGGCTCATTTGTGTGTCAGTGAGTGTTTGAACTGATGAATCATGTGTATCTAATCAAAATAAAAATAAAATGGCAGCCTTTACTGGGGTCAAATGCGTCATTACTTATGGTTGGTGACCTTATATGGACAGTATCGCCGTGCTGTTTTGAGCTGCTTTGTTATATTCTGCCCCCTCATATGTAAATCAGATGTGACAAAATCTCAATATAATGCAATTCAGTAAGAGTAAAGTAAATGTATTTAAGTCTCACTACATTTTTCTAGAACACAACATACTTCTAAATACGTTAGTTCTGCATATGAAAGAAAGAAGCACAGAAAATTGAAAGGAAGAAAAAAAATGGTAGTAAACAAGTAAGTTTGTAACAGGTAGGGCTGAACAGCTTCACAAAAACAGGATTTGTTGCAGGTCCGTTGAGTTTTACAGATAAAACGTAAACTGGTCTTCCCCAGCTGTCTTCTTCATGTGTGCAAAATGTAATATTTCTGGGACTCTCCAGCCCTGACTTAACATTGTGTTCAAATGCAGCTCTTTTGCACACAACGTGAAGTGCGCCCCCTTATGTTATTTATCAATATAAGGAAGAAAAATGTGTATTGCATCTGCAAACGGATGATAGATAGATGGAGAAAGAGAAAAAGTGATGGAGGTCTCGTCTGTTTTCAGTTGTTTGAGCAACACTTGGACCTCAGTCAGGCAGAGAAGTTTTTGTTGCCATTTCATCTTTTTCTTCACGTCAAACAGAATTAGTGAGTTGAAAAGAGGACGCGCAGCAGAGTCGAACAGCGCTAATTCACACCAGTCAATGGAGCTAACTCTTCACCGGGGGCTTGTATTAAAAGCATGAGTCATCAGAAGGCGCTGTGGTTTGAGTCATGGC
This sequence comes from Oplegnathus fasciatus, assembly GCA_003416845.1. Classification (NCBI taxonomy): domain Eukaryota; kingdom Metazoa; phylum Chordata; class Actinopteri; order Centrarchiformes; family Oplegnathidae; genus Oplegnathus; species Oplegnathus fasciatus. The sequence goes on along the minus strand of NTHP01000225.1, from coordinate 139,061 downwards.
GCAGCACAGAGGACACTGAGCTCTGCTGAGGTGTAATCAGAGCCAAATGTCTCTGAAGAAACATCTCTGCTGTTGTTGTTGTAGGTTAGTTTGAGTCATAGTTTGGATCGGCCGTCACGGCGTACTGTAACTCTGGGAGGAACCTGGAGGGCCAAAGTGTGTGTCAGAGTCAGTGGAGGTCGGAGTGTGGCTTTGTGAATTTGTGTGAATAGAAGTTTTTTCAGTCTTTTAATAATTCATTTTAAACAAATTTACAAAGTTACAGAAACAATAAATAACAAAAAAAGATACATTACTAAATAAAAAATGGATAAGTACATAAATAAATGAATGAAGAGAGAAAAAAGGGGACCCCAAACTCTTTAGAATTTATTGGGAGTTTTTCTTAAATTATGCATCACTTTTTCAGATGAGAAACAGCAAAACAACTCAGTGAACCAGACGGAGCACAGGGACTTACTGTCTCTTCAACAAAGTCTACATCTACACATGTATTATCTGCTGTTGTAGCATTTTAAAACATATTTTAAAACCGCGAGTGAAGGCTTTTTCTCTGTACTCACACCCCAGTTGTTGTGGCCAGATCCCTGCAACATGTATACTGTAGACTAGTCTGCGTTTATTGTCTGTGAGTAGTCCATAAAATTTCACCTTTTAACTGTTTCTTTCGACTTTAGCCAGTAAATATGTCCATAGATCCTGTATAAGCTGCTACATGTTGAAATATAATAATTGAAATGACGTCAAAACAAAGGTTGCTTCCTCTATTTAATATATATGGCTCGCTTTCAGATTTTCATCCTAAAATAAATAAAACATTTGCTCACTGTCCTAAGGCTTGTACCTTTGACTTTTTTATCAAAGGTAAAGATAGTTTCTAACAGGAAAGTTTCATCCGAGCCTTGAACTGCTGCAACCGTCAGTCACCCAACATTGTCCATGAGAAAATGAACTGGACGCTCAAAGTAACACCTCCCACTTTACAACTGTCTAGAGCAGAGGAGCTGAGCAGGACCAAGAGGAAGTTATTGATTGACTAGAATCCAATCCAGGTGACTAATCACATTTGGTCTCTCTGTCTCTCTCCAGGATGCCGGCAGTCAGCAGATCGGGTTTCTGTTGGGGAGCTGTGGAGTGACGGTGGCGCTGACCAGCGACGCCTGCCATAAAGGGTTACCCAAGAGTCCCACTGGAGAGATCCCACAGTTCAAAGGTCTCACTCACACAGCCTATTATCACACCTGTGCTCATACCGGCACGGAGTGCATTTGTGGCAATATGCATGAACTCTATGTTCATCATATAGTGTTAAATATCAAGAATCTAGATCCCAGTATTGGTGGGAATTCTTGCCAGAGTCTATTCCCTTTTCCCTTGGAAAAATACCTGTAGGAACCTGGAAATCTTAGCATTTGTATGCTTGTGTTTTGGTATCATATGAAGTGAAACTCGTCCAAACCTTATCATCACTACCAGGCAGCTGCCGTAGGTAAATATTTAAGTCTAACCTTAAAATGCTCTTTTAACAGTAAAATAACCGGATCAACTTTTATAGAATAAGTGAAGAAGAGTGCAACATCTGTATAAGTGATGCAGGCAGTTCAACAAGTGGTGTCAGACGTGAAGGGCTTCCTTCCCCACATCTACCCACCCGCAGATGGGTTCAACAAGTGGAGCATCAAGTGCAGAAAGTTCCCTAAAGTTACACCTGAACATCCGAGAACTCAAATGTTGTAAACCATTAAAAACAAAACACCAACATGTCTGCATGTAACAAAATATTGTTCCCTGCCACTGCACGCATTGAGCTCAAGTCTGCACTATAGAGATAAAACTGATGAGAGGAAACACTAGAAATGTTTCTATATGGTCTCTATGTGTTTTTTCCACATCAGAAATACTGTACTTTTAAGAAGAATTATGTGAATGTATTACCACATAATCTAATACATATTGTCACAAAATTAGAAAAAAACATACTGTTTTATGATGAATTATATGCAGCTCTGTGTTTAAAATCAAAATTCATTTAACATTTAACAAAACATTGAACCCTGAGAAAGGCAAGTTTAAAAACACAATAATATAAGAATTATAATTGAATAAAATTATATAAAATTAAACATAAATGGGAAAAACATAATGGACCATAAATACTGTGACAAGGCAGTAAGAAGCCCAGTCATACAGTAAACACATGTGGCAGACACACTGATGTATACTCAACAGGACACTGCACACACACACTCGGAGTACAGAGTTCAGAGGTCAAAGTAAAGCTGTGTCTCTCCTGTTTCAGCACAGCTTTCCTGTGTCTCTCAGTAGGATGAATGAACAGACGGATGGCAGTGGACGGCTTGTGAGTAATGGATGGCAGGATGATAGAGAGACAGAAAGAGAGAGAGAGAGAGAGAGAGACTCAGTGAAGCGGTATTACAGATCGATGGGGAAGCAGCTGACAAGACGGAGGAGAGAAAGAGAGCGGATGGAAAGAGACACATGATGAATTGAGAATGGAGAGACATTAGCGCTGAACAGGGAAAGAGAGAGAGAGAGAGAGAGAATCTCCTAGTGATTAATAACGACTGTTTGCTTTTCAGTAATGGATGTATAAATAGCAGCACGATGCCGCCAGATTTACTGCTCCTCACTCAGCATGGATTTAGTGTGTGTGTGTGTGTGTGTGTGTGTGTCTCATTAAGGCGGAGTGCTCCTCTTATTGATCAGCAGGCTTTAAACTCGTCTCATTCACGTGGCTGATTGTTTCTTCTGTTTCACTGCCCGGGCAGGAACAGCAGCATTAATTCAGACATTAACAGCCCTCACGCACCGAGGATCTTACGCTCACTCATGTTCTGCCACGTAAACGCTGAGCAACGCATCCTCGTTATGATGATAACCTGTCTTCATGAAAGTGGAAGTAAAACTTAATGCTTGCATGTGCTCTGCATGCTTCCAATTCACCAAAATAACACGCCATCCTAACATTTTTTTTTCAGTTGCATGTGGATGACATGCAGTTTTATGTAGCTGTAATATCAAGAATCAGCAGCAATCTGACATTAAGTGTTGGACGTCCAATACTATCCTCAAACTCAGTTAAGAAATATCAGAAACAGTCTTGTTTTGATAGCTCCTTCCATTAAGTATATAGTGCCAAGATTATATAGGAGTTACCTTTGACTATAATCTTACTTTTGGTTGTCGTGTTAATGAAATACTGTGGCACAGTCCTGTTTTTATCAAATTACAATTATTTCTTTTAACAGCTCAGGTGGTAGAGGGGATTGGCCATTAATAGCAGGGTTGGTGGTTGAATCCTCCTTTTGTCCACATGGAAAAGTGTCCTGAATTTCCCCCAAATGTAAGATGCTTCGAACAAAAGCGTCTGCCAAATGAATGCAATGTAATGTAAAAATGGGCAGTGTGGACCTAAATATTTGCATTTACAAGTAATGTTTGATTCCCAATTAATCAGAATAACAGACCAATCAGAATATACATGCTATATATGAACAACATACACAATGCACAATGAACGAGATGCACCGTTACACCTCCAGTTATTTTGTCTTTTATAGAAGTTCTATTGACCCCTTGTGTATTATACATCATTCCCAGGAGAACCATCTTTGGCTAAGTGACATTTACCAGTTTCCTGGAGATACTGAGCCATGGCAGGTGCCAAAGATGGCTTGCTGTCCCCCGTTATATAATTGCAGGAGCAGTATATTCATACAATTAAAGTGATTCAAGTGATTCAACTTTTTTACTTGGTTATGACCAAAGAAAGCAAACTGTAAATATGATCACACCCTCAATCTTAAATCCAAACCCAGTCCTGGCACTAGTCAAAAGCCTTGTTCCAGCCCCAGTCCAGGAAGGAAAGCTCAACGTACAGTATGAATGTTGAAATAAAAATGTCCCCGACTTTCCCAGAATCCCCAAAATGCAACAACAGTTCATGGCAGAAACCTTTTCCAGACATTGGAGACATTAGGATGTTTGTTTTGTGACCCTGTGTGTCCAGGCTGGCCCAAGGTGCTGTGGTTCGTCACAGAGTCCAAACACCTCTCCAAACCTCCCCGAGACTGGTTCCCACATATCAAGGACGCCAACCAGGACACTGCCTACATCGAGGTAACGCACACACACACCGATACACTGAAGCGTGTCTATTCCAGTCATTACTTTCTTGTGAATGGAAATCAATGGTGCCGCAAGTCTTTTGGATTAGAATCCCGCTGCAGGCAGCTGGATGTTTCACCGTTTCTCCGTCGGTCTATGGGATCATCTCGTCTGGTTGATTTGAATTTACCTGCCGTTCCTCGAAGCTGCCGGGCAGTAATTACACTGGCAGCGAGGTGAAATGTCTCCTTGATTGCACCAGGGATAGAAAAAGGCCGAAAGGAAAATGATGAAAGTAGAGGGGTGATTGAAAAACGATCGACCTTTTGTTTTTAACAGAGGCCGCGTCCCAGACAGTCGAGACAGATGAAATTACGGTGGCTCAAAGAAATGTGTCTTTTTCTATTTCAGTTACACTAACATTTTATTTTTGTACGATAATGTCTCAGCATGATTCATAACTTTAATAGCAGCCCATAATGTGCTTCGTTTTCATTCCAGCAGTCATTTGTCAGATAGGTGCCAGACTTTTCAGACGCAGATCTTATTTAGGAAAGATTCTCATCGATTGCTGTCGACTCCACGGCACTCAGACATCATTTTGGTCTTTTGGACCTCAAGAAAAAAAGAACCAAATTCATCAGTCAATATTTCTACAGCTGATCCAGGCCTCAAATATATATTAATATTGTTATCACAACGTGTCAAGATGGGTTTTTATGGTTGCACAGTTGACTGACAGCTAAGGTATTTTATTCACACATTGCATTGCATTGTTTAAAAGCTACACTAAGAAACAAAATAAGTTGTCACAAAGGGAGTCGTTGCCGTTATATTCGATCTCTTGAAGTTCTTTAGGGATCTAACGGCAAAGAAAAAAGTCATTGAATTCACACATAAGTATAAGAGTGAGCCTTCTCAATATGTTTGCTTTCGTTTTTCTTTTTATAAGCTATTAGCAACTGTCCACTTAACAAACACAAACATTTTGGATGTTTTAGATGTAAGTGGACGGCTGCTAGTGGCTAAATAAAATGTAAAATGATGAAGAAAATTTGTGAGTGTTTGCCTTGTACTATCCTAAGAGACTTAACCGTATAACTTGAAAACAGCTAAATGAAAGTTAACAGGGTTGGTGATACATTAAATTTCCTTCGTCAGTATTTTGCACATTCCTGCACAAAACTGTACAGCTCTTTAATTTTTACAAAACAGTTATGTTGTATAATAATTTTTCACATTTTATTTTCTATTTTCCATTTATGCTTCTTGACTTTTAGCATTTCGATTTGATCTTTTTATATTTTCTACTTCCTGTGTTTGTTGTTCTGCACCAAAACACCAAAGCAAATTCCTGAAAATCTACTTGGCAGTAAACCTGATTCTGATTCTGAAATGTGCAAAATTTAAATCTTACCTTTTAAAGACAATTCATAAACTTTTATGAAAATCGTTTCAGTGTTTATAAGTGTTTGTTTTCTAATATTACAAATGGGTAAAATTAAAAGATTTAAAAGATAAATTTGGGCTTTATTAAATTACTCTGGTATATATTACCAGGAGAATATTCACTGTGAACTGTAGTCAACGGTGTGTTGCCTGCTTTATATGTAATGTGTCATGAGACAGCTTTTGTTGTGATTTGGCGCTATATAAATAAAATTGAGTTGAATTGAATTCTTAAGTGCGCTCACTCACTCTCTCTCCGTCTCTGTCTGTCCAGTATAAGACCTGTAAGGACGGCAGCGTCCTCGGCGTGACGGTGATGAGGATAGCCATGCTCACACACTGCCAGGCCCTCACACAGTCCTGCTCGTACACAGAAGGTAACACACACATGCACACTTTGAAGTGTTTGTTTGTTTGTTTGAAGTTCATTTCGCCTTCGATGGCTGTCAGGAGAGTAGAATGCTGCTCTTAACAGCTCTGAGACTGTAAAACTGCATTTATAATAATGTGTTGTTTCGCACTGAAAGTGGCGTTCAGGTTCAACTCTCTCTCTCTCTCGTCCTCCAGCTGAGACCATAGTGAATGTATTAGACTTCAAGAAGGATGTAGGACTGTGGCACGCTGTCCTGACTGTAAGAAAAACACATTTTAACCTTCATTTTTAAATGATGAATGAAAGTACAAAAGTAAAATTATTTTTCTTTTAACACAGCAGAGAAAATTATTTTTATTTTGTCATCAAAACTACTGACTTCTGAGCTGTAAATAGTGAACAAAGAGTTAAATATTAAAATAAAAAATGTCAACTTTCTGTCTGTCTGTGTTTCTATGTTTTAAACTAGTTAGACATTAACTTCATGCTTCTCTCTGTCTGTCAGAGTGTGATGAATATGATGCATGTCATCAGTATTCCCTACGCCCTCATGAAGGTCAACCCTCTGTCCTGGATCCAGAAAGTCTGCCAGTACAAAGGTAACGACGAAATCAACCCAAACTGAGCGAAAACACTATTCAAAATTATAATAATTCTAAGGACTTTTTTTTATCTTAAGGTGAGAAATGTACTAATTTAACATGAGAGTGAAGCTACTGTAAACTAATCAGACTGTCACCAGGACGACTTTCAGCCTCTTCCTTCTGTGGTTTTGTATTTTACATCGTGATCCAGCAGATCAGATTTTGAGGGAAACCTGCTGGATAGTTTGACAGCAAAACAGAAAGAGATCACTCCCTGTGGACTGTATTTTATTGAAAGGACTTATTGAAAGGACCAATATTTTGATAACTCCCATTTACAAACAGGAGCAAAATATAAGACAAAATATGAGAAACATCTCATAAACATCTCATATATAACATCTGTCAGTATAATCCAATGTACTAAAATATAATCCTCAATGCAATCCAACAGCCAAGTCGAATTCACTCCTCTCTGGCACAGAGTTGTATATTGGATTTCATTACTTTGTATTTTTCTGATCACTGAGAATCAAATATGAAGTAACTGTTGGACAGAAATCAAACAGTCTACTCTTGAAGAGTTTATAAGGCATAAACTCTACAAACTCTTTACTAAGTGTTTTTGACAGACTGCAGTGAATTTGCATGTTAATGTTTGACCTCTAACACCCTGAAATCCACAGATTTAGGCCGTTTTATGAGTTAATAATAACTAAATGTGTATAAATATACGAATGTGTGATGTTGGGGTGTTTTTTGTGTGTAGCTAAGGTGGCGTGTGTGAAGTCGCGGGATATGCACTGGGCTCTGGTGGCCCACCGGGACCAGCGAGACGTCAACCTGAGCTCCCTGCGCATGCTGGTGGTGGCTGACGGTTCAAATCCCTGTAAGGAAAAACACTCTCTAAAAATGTAAAGTTTGCACTATGAATGACGCTGTAGTAAAAGTCATACATTAGTTAAAAACAAAAGGGTTTGTCGACTGGGTCCATGAATATCCAACAACAAATGGTTCGGGTGGGCTCTTTGAGGTTATACGGGGTTTTTTTGTTTTAAACTGTTTATGTAATGTTGCACTTTATTTATTATTGTGATTGATTATTTATCATTCCAGCAAATAGCACTTCTGACATTACGATGAAACTGGATATTGTGTTTTTCATAATAATGGTGGTCTAACAACACTTTATGTTAACCTAATGATGTATTTGCATCTTCACTAAATGGAGCACTGTCCGTTACTATCTCATCCCTGATTGATGGTCAATTTTATCAGAATTTTAGGAGAATATCCTAATTATACTTTGTCGCCTATTAAGAAGCATATAGATTTTTAAAATCCCAAAAACATGTTGAGGTGGTGCAGAAAGCTTGTAAATAGCCTGAGAGGTAAAACCACCACCTCCAAAATCACAAACTAAAATTCAAATTACAATTATAGCATCAAGAGGAGCTGCAATGAGCTGTTTCCACCGAGCCTTCTGCTGTAAAACACGTAGAAGAAGCACTGACTTTCTAAATTGTGTCTCTCAGGGTCAATCTCATCCTGTGACGCCTTCCTCAACGTCTTCCAGACTAAAGGTTTGAAGCCGGAGGTCATATGTCCCTGTGCCAGCTCCCCCGAGGCCCTGACTGTAGCTATAAGGAGGTACACACACACACACGTCAGAGGCGATTATCCACATATTCATGTGCCATCACGGGTCTTTTTATTGGTGTGCGCACAAGTTAAAGATCACAAGACACACACAGAAATGCAGATGGAGAGTTTCTCCAAAATTACAAAAAGAAAGGCCGAAATCATCTGTTTTATTTTCATTGTACAATTTCAAATGTACTTATTTGAAATATAATCAGGTTGTTATCATTATAAGACATCAGCTCAAATCATTAAATATAAAAAACACTTGAATTTTAGTGTGATTTTACATATTTATTTACTGTCCTCAGTAAAGAAGTCGCTGTTTCAGTGGCTTCACCCTCCTTCCACTACATCCTGCTCTTATTTTAACCCACTGAAACTCCTGACTTTACAGTTTTGTGGCTTTTGAAAGACTAAACTTACAACCTTTCCACCTCTTTCATCATCCACTCTGTAGTTCAACATGTAAAATCCACATTACAGTCAAACCAGGGCGGCTTTCATTCGCGTGTCGGCTGTAATTTTTGCTCCATGCTCTTAATTACGACACTGTAAAAGCCCCGCGCGCGTGTGTGTGTGTGTTTTTAAGTTTGTGTGTGTGTTTGTGCCACACACAGTCTAATAAATAGCACTTTGCCTCAGCGGGTGTGGTAGTAATGAACTCACTTTATTTTCAGAAGAGCAGCTTCAAAACTCATAAACATCACAAACAGGGCTCACACTCACACATGCACTCAGCTGTACAACTGCACTACCCTCACTGACACACAGCAGTCCCTAGCTCCTAATCTTAACTTTAACCTCAACCTAATTCTAACCTTAACCATAATCTAATAATAGTATAAGCCTCAAACAGCCCGGTGACGACTGGAAAAAAATGCCCTCACTTTCCCAAATTGTCCTCTCTTTCCAAAAATATCTCACTCTCCAAAAATGGTCACTCTCCATAAATGTCCCCACTTTCCAGTAATGTCCTTGTTTATCAAAAATGTTCCCTTACCTTCCAGAAATATTGCCTAAACTGTATTATCAGAGATAGACAACGCTCCATTAGCCTCCATGTCCTCTGATTGGCTGTCTCCACCCCTCCTGCAGGCCTGTGGAGGAGGGCAGCACCCCTCCTGGTCGCGGCGTGTTGTCCATGCAGGGTCTGAGTCACGGCGTGATCCGGGTCGACTCAGAGGAGAAGCTGTCGGTCCTCACGCTGCAGGATGTCGGCTCCGTCATGCCCGGAGGTGAGACTGATGGTGCAGGTCCTCACGCTGTACCTGATCCTCCTGCTCCCAAAGTGACCAAACACCCACAGACAGAAATCACGACTCAAGTTTTTTACTTAAGTGCAGTCGGAGGTTCTGGTGCTTGACTTGAGTATTTCCTTTGCTACTTTTCAGAGGAAGATATTGTACTTTTTACTATTTATCTGATAGCTGGAGTTACTTGTTACTTCGTAGATTCATTTTTTAAATTCATATTTTAAATAATTAAACAAAAATTAAAGACTTTACTCAACCTGTGCCAGACTTTAATGTCTTTCCTTCATCTTTAAGTATTTCTTTCTTTTCTCTCCTTATTTCTTTCTCGAATTCTTTCTCTGCTTTTCTTTCCTTCGTTCCTTTCTGCTTTTTCTACTTTTCTTTTTTATCAATCAATTTCTTGGCCCTTATCTCTGTCCTTTATTCTTTCTGTCCTGTCATTTCTGTTTTATTTTTTCAACTGATCCTAAAACATGAAAACATGAAACATGAATGCAGGACTCTGTATGTATGTATGTTTGAAAGGGAGTATTTTTCCTTTTGTTACTGATACTTTTACTTAAAGGT
>NTHP01000225.1:117071-128440 GCA_003416845.1 Oplegnathus fasciatus | reverse complement strand
TATCCCATATTTCACTTGAGAACTGTCATTTCCTGATTTCTGTGTTGTTTAACAATGGAAATGTTCATGTTCATAATAGTTTCTCATTCATAAAATCACAAAGCTTCTTCCCCTGTTTCTTTCCCTCTCTGTCTGTAGCTTTGATGTGTGCTGTGAAGCCAGAAGGTGTTCCTCAGCTCTGTAAAACTGATGAGATTGGAGAGTTGTGCGTTTGTACTGTTGCCACGGGAACCTCCTACTACGGCCTGGCCGGCATGACCAAGAACACCTTCGAGGTGAGTGTGTGAAGGATTTTGTTGATCCTGTCCTGCGTTTTTTTTGCTGTTTTAATTACATACTTTTTCTCACCTTGTGTCTGAACTACCCAGGTCTTCCCCACGTCCAACAACGGGGCTCCCATCAGTGAGTTTCCCTTCACCAGGACCGGCCTGCTGGGATTCATCGGACCTGCAGGTCTGATCTTTGTGGCGGGGAAGATGGACGGCCTCATGGTGGTCGGGGGGCGTCGGCACAACGCTGACGACATCGTCGCCACGGCGCTCGCTGTGGAGCCCATGAAGTTTGTCTACAGGGGCAGGTAAGTGTTTGGTGCAACGTTAATCCTGTTTTTATGCACAGTCTTTAATAAATCTTTTGATTGCCTCAATTATTTCCCTTGAGTTAATGAAACAGCCTCTTTTTTGGCAAATGTCCACATTATAATAATGTTCTCTGAGGGGTCCTGATAAAGCAGAACAATAGAATTGTTGGAGGGAACTCATATTTCGTGTTTTGGAAATGTTCAACTCTGCTTTTCCTTTATTATTTTCCTGCATCAGGACATCTTATCAAGCTCATCGGCACATTATCTTTGTATAAACAGAATGTATTTCTCAGTATTCACTATTGTTCCTCGTTCTTAAGTTATGCTAACTATAGTCTGGCTAGCATCAGTGTCAACTGAAAGTTAGAGTAGCCGTATACATCAGTCACAGTAATTTGGTTTGGGCTAAATCAAATCCCCCTTCCACAAAAAATGACTAACAAGAAGGTTACATCAGACTGAATAATGCAGAACTAACCAACCTAACAAGCATCCTTTCTGTAGATATATGATGTGTCCGATTGTTGGACCAACAGCAGAGCCAAGAGGAGTAAACCCCTGGCTGAAGTATTCTCAGTTCATGATAAACGCTAAGCTAAGCAGCACGCTGACGCTGTGTGCTTGTGTTTCAGGATAGCAGTGTTCTCCATCACCGTGCTTCATGATGAGAGGATCGTGGTCGTGGCAGAGCAGCGGCCCGACTCCACCGAGGAGGACAGCTTCCAGTGGATGAGCCGAGTTCTGCAGGTACACACACATTTTATGTGCAGTATATACACAGTTATACACCCAGTCATGCAGTATAAAAACATAAACATCATATCAACACAAACAAAGGGAGTAATGGCTATAATAACCACACCGACACAACTTAAATGATTAGTCTGACGACATTCTCTGTTTTTGTCTTATTGTCATCAAATCCCATGAAAATACAAAAACTAACAATGAATTGATGCGACTAACAAGTACTGTGTGTGTATCACAGCCTGATATATATGGGTGACATGTTCCTTCTTCACCATGAACACACACACTGTAGTTTATTTTGACTCAATCCCACATACACCGTCCTGCTGCCCCAAACTCACTAGAGCACCAAATATGGATTAATCCGCCACTGAAAATAGTCCCAAACATGCACCATTCCCTCCTGTTTGAGTAACGTTTGATTAAAACTACAGTGAGCAGCTGTTTTAGGAAATTACTGACAGGCAGGGACAGGGTAGAGAAGTCGGAAAAGTATTGAGAGTCCCACTAACACGTCGTTGGTTTTGGTCTTTTCGCAGGATTTGTTGACAATAAGAAAACTATTGAATAACACCAGACTGATCCTTTAACACAAACCAGCTCAGGAAAACTGTCACAGTCAGGACGCACGCCAGACAGACGCATTTTTACAGGCCACCTCGAAAAGAGACAAAACAGCTCACACACATTCTTTCACACCACATCTCTGTCTCTTTGGCTCTCTCTCACACACACACACACAGTATATGATACTGTGCTGTACATTCACACTGTGCATGAACAGATAAAATCTCAGTCCGAGCTCCAGCTCCAGATCTCTCTAAGCCGGCGTGGAGACTGCGGTGAAACTATAAAAGCCGTCTGCATTTTTACGGCTGCAATAAAACCAGATCTCTTTATTCCTTTACCATCACAGATACTGCCGGGCTGTTTTTCCATCCAGCTCGTCTGGTTAGAGACACACTCAGCGTTTTAGATCGAGGCTGAGATGACAGGATGTGATTATGGGACTGCACTGGGCAAAGATGATGGCGATGGGACTCTGGGCTGCTGTTTGGCATTCATTTTAGAAATACTGTAGATGATGGGAAGTGTATAGTTTCAAAATATAAGGAAATAAATTTCCTTTATTACATGTATATATCATGTTTAAGCTAATACTTGGTATGTCAGGTGTCAGATGTCAATATAATACTAATTCAAATAATATGATAAGACATTAATACTGTAATTGCAGCTATTGAAGCACACACACACACTTTACATTTCTGTCGCACAAGAGCCTCATCAGTCCTTAAATACGCAGTGAACTGGACACTTTAACTTCCTGGAAAACAGTGACTCTTAAATGGCCACCTCATCCTTCGCTAGTAGGAAATCAAACCGATAAACCATCACATTATTTAAGTAATCCCAACCCTCTACTTCTCCTGTAAAAACAAGATTCACATCATATTAAGGAGCTAAAGATGACATTTAATATTCTTCAAAGTGTTTTTCTGACACATATTGACTTTCCAGGCGATAGACGGTATCCATCAGGTGGGGGTGTACTGCCTGGCTCTGGTGCCCTCCAACACTCTGCCCAAGACTCCCCTGGGTGGCATCCACCTGTCGGAGACCAAGCAGCTCTTCCTGGAGGGGGCGCTGCACCCTTGCAATGTGCTCATGTGTCCGCACACCTGCGTCACCAACCTGCCCAAACCCCGGCAGAAACAACCAGGTAGAGTGTGAATGAATATGTGACGGTGTGAAGGTATAAGGTGGGGGGGGAGGACTTTCAATTCTGGAAACATTTCTTGGAGCTCGTCGGCGTTGGAACTACAGTTTTTCTGCTTAGGTAAGACTTGTTGGAAGAACAGTCAAAAAGACGTTCTTCTTATGCTCTCTTCCTCCTCTTCCTCAGAGATCGGTCCTGCGTCTGTGATGGTGGGGAATCTGGTGTCGGGGAAGAGGATCGCTCAGGCCAGCGGCAGGGATCTGGGTCAGATCGAAGACAATGACCAGGCAAGGAAGGTGTGTGTGAGAGGGGGGCTGCTGGTTTTCGCCATCATCATCATCATCATCATCATTATCACAGTCATGCACATCACACACACACACACACACATATACATATAATGAAGCCTTTGGAGCTTCATGTTTCACACCATCGTGGTTTATTCCCAGTCACTTCATTTGTTTGAACCATTTCTTATCAGTTACTTGGCCTTCAGTTTATGCTGTGGTTTACATTTCACATATTCATTTATTATAACATTCATCATATCATAGCGTCATCATTTTAGGCAGCAAAACAGTTTGTGTGTTGCTTTTTCCTGGGAAATCAAGCTGAATGTACATAAGTGCCTTACGTTTTTTTTCGCGCTATGACGAAAAGGAAAGTCTGATGCCGGCAGGTGATGGCAACAAAAGTTAGAGAAACAGTGGAGTGTGTTCAGATGCTTTGGCAGCGCTCTTCATGTCACATTTGTGTCAATAAAAGTGAGTTAGACATGAGAGGAAAGTCCACGCAGAAACAAAAAACATAGAACCAGAGAACAAGCCTGAAAATAAGAAACAGAGGTCATAAGAGCAAGAAAAATCAGACATGAAGAGAGAGCGCAGGTGGACAAGAGAAAATGAGACATAAAGCGAAAACACAGAATAGAGAGAAAACAACAAAGAATAATTTAAGTAGAGAGAGAGGACAAAAAAGCGAGATCAGGAGTGATAGAGAGCAACAGGCAGTGTGTGTTACTGACAGAACTGATTTTCCTCTCTTCTCTCGTGCTGAAAATGTCATCAGTTACAGCGCCAGGCAGCCAGCGGCTGCACACTCTCTGTAGACTCTAATGAGAAGAGACAGGCCCCAAATAATAACAACCACCACCTCCGCCGCAGCACACTGGGAGGCTGCAGCAGCCTGTGTCACCAGCCTCACTCGCAACATGCTGCTAGTCTGCCTGTTTGTTCGGATGTCACCAAACACATTTTTGTTTTCTAGTGTTTTCAAAATCTTGTCAACCAAACTCCCCGAGCTTCTTCACATCGCCTCCTCAGAAAAACAGTGTTGCCAGGACATGGTATACTAAGCAGAGCAAAGCTGAAGAAAAAAAAAAGTTGACCAGATTTGAAACCCAAGAAATTATACGTCCCTTTTTCACTCCAGCCAAACCCACAGCTGCTGATTTACATGCTGTGTCACTGTGTCAAGCTGTAAATCACATCTCGCTCACATAACACGGGCTGGATACTGAGGCTTTGTGCCTCAAACGTTGAGGATCAAGGCAGGAGTCTGTAAAAAGGAAAGGAAAGACAGGAAAGGAAAGATGAAGAGTCGTGTCATGAGGAAACAATTCGCCTGTGAAACCCTTCCTGTCGTTATGTAAAGGCAATTTAAAGATGGAAGAAAGTTGAAGGAAAAAGTCTGCAGTGATGAATCTGAGCTCTGTCTTGGCTTTGCTCTGGTGCTTTTTGCCAGAAATATTTCAGTGCCTCTCTGTCCTCTTACAAATCTCAATCAGTTAGCTGCAGATGTTTCGATTTATTGATCAATCAGTGGAAATGTTGCTGTTGGTGTTGGACAGTTGAACACTGAGGGGCCTGATTCTTAAACTATGATGCTGTGTTTTATATCTGCACACTGTAGCAGCTGTACTGTTGCCTGTCTAAAATACAAATCTGTAGACTGTTCTTGGAATCGCTGGTTTGGAGGCAAAGTTGCATCTAATCAAATTTGGACAAATCTGCTCTGCCATTTTCAAAATTCAGCTGAAATGAAGCTAATAGTCCTTGGGCTTCATGCCGACTGTCCAAACAGGATGATCACATTGGTAGTGATTAGCTCAGACGTGGAGTGCATCATCTGTGCAGAGCGACATGTTTACTCCTCCTTGTTGAAATAAGCGACTTTGGCAACGTTTCTCCGCAGATGAAGCGGCGGGTCAGTGTTTCTGGAAAATTAGTTGGTGATTTAGGAGTGGTTGTGAATTTGGTTTAATTCCTCTGGCAGGTGAGGTCGATTTTGTTATTTTTCACGAGGTCAGAAGGGTGAGCTTCATTCAAAATTAAATTTGTGATTTGGGGATTTTGTCTGGAAACGCCAAATGTGCCTCCATGTCTGCTGAATGTTAATCAGGTTTAGAATATGAACTCTTAAGATTTCTGCTCACTCTTACTACGTTATGCTTTTGGCTCCTGCCGCTGCTTCTCATCACCAATGTGTCCATGAGCTCATCGATTTCATCTACTTCATCTATCTGTTCATCACTGCGTGCATAACTCCACATTTCTGAGGAAGCGCCTCCTCCGCCCCTCGAAAACCGAGCCCTCTGTGTGAATGAGCTCCTCTTACTCTTCAGACTGTTGGCGCTGCTTTTGCAATTGTTCCTGTTTATTGAAATGTTCTGTGTCTGTGTGTATCAGTATAATCTTATAGAGTGAAATGTGATTTACTTTGTCCTCTCAGATTCCTCTTCTGATAACGTTTATTTATCCAGGGCAGGCTGACTGAGCTCTGTGATGCTACACATTGACTCTGTTAAACTCTGTTTTTCTCATGAGTATTTCTGCCATAGTTGTTGCGTAAATGGAAAACTGGTGTTTCCATAAAGCAGCATCCTGCTACAGTTGGAAAAAAGCAACAAAAAGTCTAAACATCCTACAGTATATTTAGTTAGGATAAAATATAACATTCGTAACAATCAAGAATTGATCAATTCAGAATCGTAGAAGATTCACAATTCTTGCTTGAATAGTTTGGGTTGGGTGAATTGTGGGTGTCATTTTAGAGCTGCCATGTTTCAAAAACGTTCAACAATCATACAGAATGAACTCCATCGTACTGTAGAAGAGGCAGAGAGACCCGTTTCAAACCTGCATTCACACAAAACAATGAAGATCAGAATGCAAAAACACCTCCCCTCCTGTGAAGGTGTGGGAAGGCATTTTTAGAGACATAGGAAATCATAAACTGGGGAAGAATTACACCACCACCTGAACACAAAACACATAAAACATGAACAAACATCAAACATGATTAATCGTGTCTGAGAGAGTACAGAAGTATTTTCAGCAAAATGTACTTAAAGTATCAAAAGTAAAAGTACACATTATGCAGAATGTCTCCTTTCACAGTGTTGTATTATTATAAAATATTATATTATTCTGTTTTCATCACTAACAAATACATGTAAGAACACTTTAATGTTGTATGTTGTCAACATGGAGCCAATTTGAGATACTACAGTATATGTATATAGTATACTGCTGGGTAGATCAGTAGTATAGTACTGCATCGTATCATACTGTATAAGCATATATGTTTTTTTATGTAAAAAGTAACTAGTGTCAAATAAATGTAATGGAGTAAAAAGTGCAATATTTCCCTCTAAAATGTAGAAGTATAAAGTAGCATAAAATGGAAATACTCAAGTGAAGTACAAGTATGTCGAAATTATAGTAAGTAAATGTACTTAGTTACATGCCACCACTCAGACAGATTCGTTTCAGTGACAGTAGATTATCTCCACTCGTCTACCTACACATCTCACTGAAGCGTCGTTGGTCTTGGAAAACGTGACTGCTGTTCTGGGAGTATCGCTTTTCCTCAAAATGATCCACTGTCATCGGCTTCTAAATGAACTGGAGCAGAAAATATCTTCTTAAAATATTTCTTTTTGAGCGTAGGGAGCTTGGAAAAGTGGCGACTTGTGGTCCAAACTCAGTTTTCTAGTTTCACAGTCGACATGGTTCAACAGATGCTGCTATAATGTTTTAACTCTTTGATTTGTGTAAATTGAAGTGATGTGAAGTTCTGTGCCTGCCAGGTGGTCGATGTGCCGGGTTTCAGTGAAATGATCTGATAATGACATCGCATACAAGTGAGCTGCAGACTTCAGTGTATTAACATGAGAGTTCAACACTCACAAACTGATAAAACTCAGCTTTATGAGACCAGATTTCTATCTGCAGCCTGGAATTTCACACACACACACACCAGACAGAGGGTCTTTGTGTTGGTGTTTAGCATGCCGGTCCTCTCTCGTAGAGATAACGTGGGTTTTATCTGCAGGCAGGTTCCAGTTTGTTCTATCTCAGGCTTCAGCCGAGCTCTGGAGGTTTAACCAGCGGTCACGGCATCTCTCACATTCAACACGAACCAGTCTGACCAAACTAAATTTGATGCTTTTGAGGATTAAAAACACCAAAAGGTGTCTCAGCATCCCACAAAAAACTTTTTACGCTCGCTTGAAGTGAAAAGTTCTTTCGGTTATGATATATTTAGCAGTCATTGGATTTAAATAACAACAAACTATTCAGATTCATCGTAAAAGTATTTGGTGAGATGTTTTTGATAAGAGTACTTGTTCTACTCTGAGAAATATTAAATCTGTACATCAGTGGCCACACTCTTTATATTAATATGAAGTTTTTCAAGTTTCAAAACAAGTGTTTCCATATCAGTCCACATCTTAAATGAAAGATCTCAAGGAAATTGAATCGAACGCAACTGGATTTTTGGTTTTGTTGCGTTCGATTCAATTTCCTTGAGATAATTATGACCTGGATGAATGAGAATATTCACAGGCTTAAATGAAAGGCTGTCGCAGTTTCACAAAATGCATTTCATAGTTGTGGTTTTTCAATGAAAGTCGGAAATTTTGTCTGGCAAATATCTGGTTTTACTGTATCTGATGTTTCAGAGAGTTCAGCTGATGGGAACACATTTTTATTAGCTTTTTATTTTTGCAGAAACTGAGATATTTATATCCATTCATTCTAGTGTTTGGATGGAGACACATAACATGCTATATTTCCCTCTTTTTCCGTCACCTTTTGACATCCTCAAAAGAACAAACGACAGCATTTCTCGTTTGTTTAAATGCCTAAAACAACTCATGTTTGCGTTTACCAGAGAAGGACCCGCAGTGGTCGTGTGAATTGTGACTCTCGTCTCGAGCAAAGGTGGAAGTTGCGGGACGATGTCATCGGTGCAGCGAAACCTTTTAGGCAAGAGGTTGGAGTGAATGGATGGGACGACTAAACTTCTGAATCTTTGCCTAGTCCTAAACAAGTGTTTACTGTGCCTAAACCTTCACCATAGCAGTGGCAGATCAGCAAACGCTCACGTGAAACATTTGTCCTGCTGACAGGGGTCCATGTGTCCTTTTGGCAATGACAAGCAACATATTTTGTGGTTCAGTGTGGAGGACTTGTTGCATCTTCTGCAGAAGTCAGAAGTATTTTGTATTTTGTATTTTTCAAGATAATAGAGGACTAAGACCTTGATTGACAAAATAATGTCATTCCTCAACCTTAACTGTCTAATTACACATTCAATCGCGGCAAAGACTATTAGTGACGACTGAAATATTTGGGCCAAAGTGAGTCGATGACCAATTACTGGCGAGATGTTACATTACAAGGTGTGTCGATGGTAAAATGCCAAATCTTGCTGTACTGAGTTACCATTTTTTACTATTTTAGAGACTAGACCACTCTGAAAATGACCCCTTGTAGAAGTTTTTCAGAAAGTTATAGTTTAGTGGGAGGTTTTGAATGAGTGCCATGTTTTATTAAGAAGACTGTGTGTCATGTTCCACAGTCAGGAGATCGTTGGTGACTGGATAAAAGCTTTGACACTGTTAGAGCTGCTGGTTCACATGTGTGCAGTCACGGCGCTTTAGGGCATTTTGGATAAACGCCTAAATGTTAATGTATGAGGCAGGAAACTGAGGGAACTGGAAAGGAAACAGACTTTCATTTGCCGTTATGAAAGTTTTATGAAAGCTCAGAGTCGAGCCGACAAGCAGCTGAGTGATGTTTTCATCGGAGGAGAAAAACCTTCTTTAAATCTTTTACCCCTGAGAGATTTTGGATGCATGAAGCTGGTGGTGAGCAGACGAGGGAGCGTTTCGTCAGCAAAACTCTTGAGTGTCGACTACACGAGTTTAAACGGTGAAACGGGGAACTTTGGCCAATGAGGAGCTTTTCAGCGGGAGAACACTGGAGGTTATATACACCGCTTCAAGGGTTCCTGTACAACAGAGACACTTAAAGAACAATCACGATAACTGAGGCATTAGTCTTTGTGACAGCTTAAATAAAACACACAGTTCAGTGATCACACAACCTCACAGTAGGAATCAGAGACATAATATGGACTTTGCTTTGTATCCTTTAGACTTCATTATTCTCTATGTGGAGGGTACAAACTGACTGCTGCACTGTTCAGTATTTTTATGTTAACAGTGGATTATATGGCTGTATGCAAAGTGAAAGGTGTCCCTCCTAGTGACAAATACACAGAATTATCACCTAACTCCCACTCCGCTCCAGAAGCATTTTTAGTCTGTTCTGGATCGTTGTTTTAACCTCGTTTCCAGCAACAGCGAGCAGCTTTTTTCAGCACACAAGCTCTGTGCCTCTGTCTCATGTTCAGCACCAAACAGCAGACAGACAAAGCTTGAGACTAGCTGCTGAAAGAAGTGGAACGTTTAGCAGCTAAAACAGCCAGATATTTTTTCTCAGGAGGTGGTGGAGACAAAAAAAAGCTAAAAGGAGAGTGAATATTGAACTTACAGTCATCAGGTGTTCAGAAACAAGACTCAAAGTGAATGATAATGTTGCTCCGTATCTGCTGGATGGTTAAAATAAGCCACTGTGAGCCACAACAGCTTAATAAAGGTGATATTGTGTCTATGTTTGCAGCTCGTTCAGCTGACCCCAATCAGTACTACATCATTCATAGTCAGTTTTGGGGTAATTACAAAAAAAGTAATAAATCACGGAGCATTAGAAATTATTTACTTTACTTTTTACCACACGAGAAGAAGTAATCACCTCTGATTCCTCCCCAAAGCAAATGTGGCTCGCCTGACATTATTATCATACATTGTATAAATACTCAGATAGAAAGTCTTTTACTTTGAAGGTTTTTAACAAGGGCAGAGCCTTAGCTTTAAATTATTTTCCATAGAATTTTAAATTTGTTTATTTTTTCCTAATTTTCTGTTAGAAATCTCCAGCTTCTGATCATTTTTACTTGAAAGCAGGAAGACACGATGAGTCTTTTCATAACTATTTAAGCACCGATCAGCATCCTGAACAGACAGCCCACAAAACAGATCAGTAAGTATGATATGAATACTGACATCATCAATGTTCCCACTTTATTCCATTACGCACAATACTGTTCATACGGCCGTAGAACGTGATGGCTTAGTGGTTGCGTCATGCTAACTGTCAAAAGAGCCCTTAAGCAAAGTATCAATCCCCTGTTGGCTCTGTTGATCAGACAACCAGATCTAAATCTCACCCTTTGTTTGTTCTGCAGCTGCGTGAATGTGAAATAGAAAAAGAATCTTATTTTCAAGCCTCAGCTGGAAGAACAAAGATTCGCGTATAAGCTTCTCTAACATGATGATTCACTTTTGAACAGCCGGTCTCAGTCGGGGAAATTTGCAGTACAAATCCTCCCCGACGTGACGAACGCGGAGCGGAGGTCCGTTTGCTTTGTGGTTGGCAGGTTACGACTCTGAAAGCTGAATCCTCGTCACCGGTGGCAACGGGCTGGCAACACACACACACACACACACACAAATACAACTGACTTTCTCTGGCAGAACAAAACGTAACATGATTTACACTCCCTGCGATTCACCACTCGGCTGCAAATCTTGAAAAATTCATGAGGCCAGAAACAAACTCACTCTCTCTTGATTTGTTCTCTCCTCCCCTCTCTAATTTCCATCTCTCTCGTCTTTTCTCTGCTGTTGTAAAGTAGGAATCCTTGTTACCTCATCTTTCTCTCCTACTTTCCATTCATTCTTTTTTTTTCCTTCTCTCTTTCTTTTCCAAATTGAGTGCATCCACTTCAAGTCAGGGAGCTGCCAAAATTGCATTTTATCAGTGTGCTTTATCAGTATTCACCTTCAGTATCTCAACAAAGCTCCTAAAATCTAAAATATTTTGAGCTGTGTGATTATGGAGTTCTAAAACAAGTGAATCTGCAGCTGCATTTCAGTGTTTTACAAGTCAAGTCAGCTGTAAA
>NTHP01000225.1:84483-115325 GCA_003416845.1 Oplegnathus fasciatus | reverse complement strand
GATCCGTCCGAACTTCCTTCAGAAAACAAGCGTTTTAAAAGTTGTTTGCTTGTGGTCTTGCGGACAGTCCTGACAACAGCATGAAGTCAGACTTTTTACAAATCAGCATCACGATGTAGTCATTTCGGCATCCTTTTGATCCGTTTATTGCAGTTAAATCACAGCAAAATCTGTTTATTTTGGGATCATACGGCTGTAGTAAACCAGATTAATTCAGCCGACGTGTGACTTGCTATATACGGTGAATATTTATTGATTTTGACACATCAATTATGAAACTGCCACTCACTGGAGACAGATGGAGACGCGGATATTCACAATAAACACAAATAATCCCGCGGTCAAACTCGCTGTTGTCCGAACTGCTGAGTTCTGTGGCTCGGTCCAGTGTATTGGATTAGGATTGCAGACGACACCTTTAATTTAAAAAATCTCGTTAGTTGTTGTGAAGTTCTTTGAAACAGAACTTGAGAAAAAATAAACTTAAGAGGTTAGATTCAGTTTGTTCTCCTGTTACATTCTCTCCGTTTAAAGGGTCAGTCTGCATCCGTCCTTAAAGCTGCAGGTCTGTGACAAGTCCTGAATTATTATCAGAAGAAACAACCAATCATCTTAACATGCAAGACACACAGCAAGTTTCCACCAAACAAGAAGATAAAAGGCTTTTTGCAGAGTTTTAACCCACGTGCAGTTCATTTATGGAAGGAACTCAACTCATTGCAAGTGACAAGACTTTAAACCAGAAGGAACTTGCAAAATGTGTTTGAAAATGATCATTTTAGATCATTAAATTTAAACTTTAACGTCACTTCTAATAAATGAAACATATTTATTTACAATAAGTTATAAAAGGTAAGTTGTTCTCACTCGAGACAAGGCTGGATTCTCCCTGTACTTCCCCTGTGGTGGCTGCCCTGTTGCCTTATTCATGTGTTCAGGATGGACGTGCGTGTGCTTATTTGTGAATATATGTGTTTGTGTGTCGTTACCCAGTCTCACTGTTCCCGTATTTGTTTGTGTTTTCAGTTCCTCTTCCTGTCAGAGGTATTACAGTGGAGAGCCCAGACCACTCCAGACCACGTCCTGTACACACTGCTCAACTCCAGGGTAAGACTTCACAATAAATGCTTTTGGGACCAATATATAAGAGATATACCGGGGTGTTACTCTTAAACATACACAATCAAACCCTCAGTTTTCCCATGTTTATCTCATTATAACATGAGTTATGAATGAGGCAAAAAGAAAATAAGCCGGATCCCTGTCCTTATGTTGCAACATTTGCTTTATATCACAGTGGTTTTTGTTTTCCTTATTCGCTGTGTGCAGCATGAGACAGAAAATGACAGAATGGCGGAGAAACAATGATTTATGGCACTTCTGTTCATTTTTTTTTTTTCATCTGAAAGAGTGTTGTACAGCACCACAGGTATGAAAGGGAATTGGCATTGTCGTTATTATGATGAAGTTATGAGATTGTGTATGACGGTTATGTTAGTTTGCATAATGGCAATATGACCCACTGGTTTGTTTACAGCTGTTCAGCACCGAGATGCTGCAACGGAAAATATGACATGACATCTGCTGATACACACTGCTGATTGGATGTGTCAATCATCTTTCTGTGTGTGTGTGTGTGTGTGTGTGTGTGTGTGTGTGTGTGTGTGTGACCTCCCCCAGGGCACGATAGCCAGCTCTCTGACTTGTGTTCAGCTGCATAAGAGGGCAGAGAAGATCGCCGGCATGCTGGCTGAACGGGGCCACCTACAGGACGGAGACCACGTCGCACTGGTCTACCCTCCAGGTAAACACTGACTGCAGATCAGTATGAAGCTGCAACTCGAGGTCCTGATGTTTTGCATGTTCACTATCAGTTTCAGTATATCTTTCTTAGCGACAGTGCCGGAGGTGGAGGCGTTACTTCCAAAATCTCAAATTGGAGAAAAAAATCCCTTGAAATTCATTCAAGTTTTCAAAATAAAAGCTGATTCCAGCTAGCTAAATTTTCACAATGCAGTAAAACAGCTTTGGAAAGTGTTCTGAACCCATATTATAGCGATACACTAAATGGCCAAAAGTATGTGGACACATGGCCCTGTTTTTCATGGCTTTAATGAGAATCAAAACAATATTTTAGGCAATTAGTGTTCTTACAACTTTGTGGCAGCAGTTTGGGGAAGACCTTTATAATTCAACATGCCACAATAATAAGATTTGATGTGGCAGACATGATGCGACAGAATACCTCAAATATCTGTCATACTGTAGGGAAATGAAAGTAAAACAAATTGTTACCTTTTTTAGAAAAGGGTCAGTTTTATTTTAAGTGCACATGATTTGCATTAAATTAACTCAAACGTGCCAAAAACGGTCCTTCAACTTGGTCTCTGACATGTAAACAAGGACAAACCCTGGATGTTTTTAAATGAGGGAGGACGCGACAAACACATTCAGAGCAGTTCAGACGGATCGAAGAGAGCGCCGCAGGGAAAATTAAGGGAAAGAATAGTAATTTCCCCCAGAGACACGGAGCCTCGTGTCCATCGCGGCTGCGTCCGTGCAGGACGAACTCCCCGACACGAGGAGATTGTCTTAAAGCAGCGTTCAATTAACCGCCTCCAGAGTCCGCCGCTCAATACTTAACCTCCTCGCCTCTGTGAGTGTGTATGTGTGACTGTTTCTTTCTCGTCTTTCCTGCCCTCTTCTCCTCTCATTCCCGCCTTTCCCCTTCTCCATTTTCTTTCCTTCACCATTCTTCCACCTTCTTTACCTCCCCTGTCCTCCTTTCTCTTTCCGTGCTCCCTCCTTCTCTCTTCTCTCTTCCTCATTTCCCTCCCTTTCATCCCTCCTTCCCTTATCTCCCCCCCTTCTTCCTTTTCTTGTGCATTTATCTTTCTCTCCCTCCCCTCACTCTTCCTCCATCTTCCTGCCTTTCTTTCCTTCTCCTCTCCATCTGTCACTTACTGTCCATCTCTCTTTTTCTCCTCCTCCTCTCCTCCCTCTCCCCCATCTCACCTCACTTTTCCTCTTCCTCCATTCTCATCTTCCATCCTCCCTTTCCTTAACCTCCTGTCTTCTTCTTCTTTCCTTTTCTTGTCTTCTCTCATTTTAATCATCTTCCCTTCTCTCCACCCTTCTTGTACCTCCCTCGTTTCTCACCCACCCTCTTCATCCCCCCTTCTCCTCCTTCTTCCACTTTTGCCTCTCCTCCCTTTTTTCCATCTCTACCCTCTTCCTGTCCCTTTTGCTACCCTCCACTTTTCCCCTCACACCCTCTCCTCTCTCGAGCCACATCTCCCTCTTCTTCCTTGTCCTCCTTCTCTCCTCTTCCTTTCTCACTCCTCCTCCCCCTCCTCTAGGTATCGACCTCATCGTGGCGTTTTACGGCTGCCTTTACGCCGGTTGCGTACCGATCACGGTGCGACCGCCTCACCCGCAGAACATCGCCACCACGCTGCCCACCGTCAAGATGATCGTGGAGGTAAAAACTTCGATGCCTTAATCTGCCATGTTATGAACAATTAACAAGATCACATTTATTAAAAGACGGTTTAAATTGAAATATTCAGAAATTAATTAGCACACTGAGCTTGTAAGCCTAAGAAACACTGCTCACAGCAAAGAAAACCACAAGTAAGTTTCCAATCACCGGTTTTAATATTCATCTTGAATGTGAGCATAAAAAAACTGAATGGAAACGCTAGAAATTAATGTAAAAACCAAAACTATTCAACCTGTAGGATGCAGATGCCCCTCAAAAACAGTTTTAAATGAGAAAAATGCATCTTTTGCACCAAAAATAGCAGATTTTGAAGATTTTTATTCATTTGTTTTTAACACATGGTCAATTTATTTCAAACAAAGTCATCAATCAAAACACTGATGCTGTATTAGGTGACACCCATATGAAATCTGAATGAAGTGAGTTTAATCAGTTTAGTCTTCTGTATCATCATTATTCTACTTTTCTGTCTCATTTAAGTCCTAAATGATGGATATTTGGGACACTAACGTTACGTTCACCATTCAGTATCTCAAAGTGTAAGAGGATCCTGCCTTGTAGAAACTTCTTTGTCAAAAAGTTATTTTACAGATCAGCCTCATAGCTCTGAATTTACATACAAATAGAAGTCGCCCGTGTTCAACTCATAAAAAAAAAAAAGATGGAGTGAAAACCAAAGAAAGACGGAGCGAAGGGGCAAAGGATTCAACAGCTTGCAAAAACCGGGAAAGTAGCCAGCAGCCTGGAAAAATAAGTGAATGTATGAATGTGGGTTGTGAATAACGACGAGCCTCGTTCATCTTTTAAGAGAGCTGGCAGGAGGCGATGAAGGAGGTCAGGGCCGCGGTTACTTTGCTATAAATCAAAGCAGCTGAATTTAACAGTTTTGTTTCAGCGGGCGATTCGAAGTGACGCTCACTCTTCCACGCTGCTGGACGACATGCAGGATGTAATGCGATGTGCTGCTTCTCTCGCTGGTCGCTGCTGGTGCATTTTGTCAGACTGAAGTCGCCTGTGCTGTGTCGCGCAGGTGAGCCGCTCGGTGTGCGTCATGACCACGCAGCTCATCTGTAAACTGCTGAGGTCGAAGGAAGCCTCGGCCGCCGTGGACGTCCGGACCTGGCCCCCTGTCATGGACACAGGTATGCGCAGGTTCTCACAAAGATAGATGAAATGTACTAATACTTTGGCGTTGCTATTTCTGTTAAACAGGTATGTTGCACATTGCTTGTGTCAGTGTCTTACTTAGTGTAAATTTGCTGTCAAATATTGCTTTGCTGTCTCTACAAAGTTGTTAAAGACAAATAGGAAACTCCTGCAAAGTTTAAATCCCAGTTTCAAAGACATGACTTGTGACAGAGAGCACCACGCACAGAAAACTGATTAAACTGATGAAGCTCACGTTGTTTAATAGACAGGTGCAGCGCAGAAATGCCATAACAACGAGAGGAAACAAATACAGACAAACATTGAAAATGATTAAGATAAATCAGATTAAAAAAGTAATAATCCTGAATGAATGGAACTGGCTGCGTACCGTACACGTTCTGTGTATTGAAGCAACACTGACTTCTTTCTAGACGATTTGCCAAAGAAGAAACCTCCTCTACTGTATAAACCGTCCAACCCCGACACCCTGGCCTACCTGGACTTCAGTGTCTCCACCACCGGCATGCTCGCTGGAGTCAAGGTAAACACACACACACAGAGCTGAGTCAGTTTGTCTGGCCTTCAAACAGGACATCTAAGATACTACCTGTCCAATTTTTACACAACCTGGATGATGCACATTTTTAGTTTTTTAGTCACATTAGCTGTTAGTTGCTTTGTCACTGTCATAATGGCTATATGTTGTCCAGTAGGAACTGATAACATGATAAAGATCCTGATGTTTAGCATCTAACCATTCACATTCTTAATGTATGCATGCTATATATTAACATGTGGCATCTACTAGTTGTAGGCTAACTGTAATATATTAACATTTAGCTCAAATAACTCTTTTTTTAGGTGCTTTTTTAGGTAACTTTTTTGCTCCACTATTGTTAAAAAGTCGTCTTTCAGTGTATTCATCCATTCAATATTTATGTTTTGGTGTGTAGAGACAATTACAGCCGCTAGCGTGGCTACAGACTTGTTTAAAAATCACACTGATTGGACAGTTAGGGCTGTGCATTGTACGTGAAATGTCATATCTGGTGTGATTTAAACATCATCAGCCCATTTGTGTTTTGACATTTGAAGAATTAAGACTGATTGGCTTGAGTAACACTGATTAAAGGTCAACATTTCAAAGCTATAATACTGTAATTATGGCCCAGGAGACGTCCACACCATGATCAGGAGCGCTGACTTGTTTCTGTGTGTGTTCAGTAAAACACCTTATTCAACAGCATAAGATCTACTGTGCAGTGGAGACTGTTGGAGTGTTGGAGGTGCGCAGATAGATGGTGGTGACATTTTAAAGATTAAAGCGCCTATTGATTCCAGCTGCAGCAAAACAAAGCTGCATCCTGTGCTCAACTCATTGTTTCTCTGCCACTATTCATCTGCTGCAAGTGTGTTCGTGCGTGTGTGTGTGAATCCACTCCTTTTAAACAAGACCTTTTCTTGTTTGGTCTCTAATCCATCCTTGTTGAATCCTTTTGTTTCTCAACTCCCTGTTTACAGACGCTCACAGAGAGCAGATAGAGAAGATTCATCTGTTTCCAGACAATAACAAGAACCACGAGCAGTATAAGACACTATTTTGTAGGCACGTTTTAAAGGTATAATTTGAAAAGGTTTGTTAGAGAGGGAAACGCCACCGCTCAAAAGGCCTGTTATTCTCATTTTCACGAGCCAGCTGAAAACGTACTCAGGTAACGGCTGTATTTCCCACATTTAACATGAAGCTTTCCCAAATGAGACCATCAGTTTCTGCTATTAGTCGAATCCAGATTTGGCAGATTAAACCAGATCAGGGTCCTGACTCTAAGCTCCTGTCGGGGAACTTTCTCTGTGACGTTTTAATATCCTCAGTCAGGACGGTATTTTATCAGTTATTAGTCTCACCTTTAGCGACCTGAGATAACAGTTTACATTAGAGAAGATTGAAGATAATTGTATTATTAATTAAATCTTTCCCAACGGAGAAGAGGCGGTACATTTCAGCTAATGTCAAAATATTAATTTCTCTGTTATACACGAGGGAAACAGTTCATCTCCCGTCAGGGTAAATCGACTCTCTCCCTTGACTTCTGTTGCTTGCTCTGTATGTTGGAATTGAGATTTATTGTAAGCTCGTTCATTAGTTGCTGTCATTCTAAGTCATTCAGAAT
The DNA here is from genome assembly GCA_003416845.1 of Oplegnathus fasciatus. Classification (NCBI taxonomy): domain Eukaryota; kingdom Metazoa; phylum Chordata; class Actinopteri; order Centrarchiformes; family Oplegnathidae; genus Oplegnathus; species Oplegnathus fasciatus. The sequence continues at coordinate 108,503 of NTHP01000225.1, read as the reverse complement.
GAGACCGTTATCCCTAAAATATAAAGAGAATCAGTACTAAACTAGTGCAACCGTGTTGTAAAAAACAAAAAACAGCCCAGACTGAAAAGAGACAGGCAGAAATTTTTTAACTGCTTTATTGACAACATTCAAATATATCTATAAAATACAGTAAATCATACTTCATACTTTAAATCATACATCAGGAATAGAACAGTAAAGTCCTGGATGTTTTTCCAGTGGAACAACCTTTATTTATTTATCAAGATGGAGACGAGCAAAACCAACATTTATATCAATATTTAAGGGTTAAAAAAATACAAATAATGATATCACATCTTTCATTAACATGTAAGATAAACAAACATTTTTGTTGAGGATCACTTAGCTTATTTTTTTTGTTGTTTTTATTATGAATAAGATAACAGTATGTACTGAGCAGGACCTTATATCAACGTGTCAGTTCTCTCTGGTGGACGGTGGGAACACATTGTAAATCCCTGATCGACCAACATATACACCGATACCGTTATATCTGGGATAAAATAACATCAGCCAGTATATCGGCTCGACAGATTTATCTTGCACAGTCAAAAAAACACTGGAGCAGACCGGAGGCTAATGGTTTCAGACAGTTTCTGTCCAATAATTTCGCCTTCCTAGTTCTGGCTGCAGCCTCTCTGTTTGGAGCTTGCGTGTTCCTCCCCGTGCTCTGTGGGTTTCTTTCTGGCGCTCTGGTTTCCTCCCAGGGAGTCGAGGGCGTACCCCGCCTCTCGCCCAGTGTCGGCTGAGATCGGCTCCAGCCCCCTGTGACCCTCTGAAGGATAAGCGTGTGTAGCTAATGGATGGACTGCTTTAAAAGCCGTAGCAGCAACCCCCGGGGTTACTGTCAGGAATGCAGCCTAAGAAATGAACGGCTTTGAAACAACTTATTCTCCATCAGTCTTGATGTCCAGATCTGAGATGAAGTAATCAGTGAGTCAGTGCACTGTTGACCTCCCACAGCTACATTTTATACTACAGGCCAGTAGAAACCTCCCTTCTTACCCCTTTGAACAACCTCACAAGATCTGATCTAACATATCTTTGTTAGTCACAGACAGCAGTAAAATGATTCATGCTCTGTATGCCACCAAATATTTCTTCTGACAACCTTCACGGCATCAGCGACTGTTGCTACGTCATTTCGCATCATAATCACCATTTTAAAAAAAACACAAAAGCCTCATTAATGATCGCTTTGAGAAACACACACTAATCAGCAAAAAGTAAAAGCAGGGCAGGAGGAAACAATGCCCGCATATTTTCTCTTGTGCTGCTAAATTGCCTGTTCATTATGTTTAATCACCGTTCTTAATGAGAAAATCAGTCAATGTGTATTAACGCTGGTGCCAAAACACAATGAGAAAAACTGAGCGGTCAATTCATCTGGTCACTGTTGCACCCAGAGGCTCCTTATATCTGAACTTATGCTAATCAGTGCGCTGTGGACATATTTCTAGTTAATTAATAGTCTTTAGCTCCACCAGTGCAGGAGGTCCATCCTTTAGATTTTCTTTGTGTGTGTGAGTCTGAAGAAACAACAGTTTGTGTTTCTCTTTTCTGCTTAAAAAAGAAAAGATCACAAAAGTGCACAGACCAGTGAGAATATCCCCACTTGTTTCCAATAACTGTTACAAAAGGCTTCTTGACACAAGTAACCTAAAATCATTTGTTTCTAGAAGCTGTGCTGCAAAAAAATGGATCCACTGAATGCATGAAATTTACATTTTCTTCACGAAAATCCAGATTTTCGGACAGAACTTATATATATATATCTATATTAATGACTGTACCTTTTGTACCACGTGTCTGTCTGCGGTTCAGATGTCTCACACAGCCACCAGTGCCTTCTGCCGCTCCATCAAGCTGCAGTGTGAGCTTTACCCGTCCAGAGAGGTCGCCATCTGTCTGGACCCGTACTGCGGCCTGGGCTTCGTCCTCTGGTGCCTTTGCAGGTCAGACAAACAAGCAGAGCGAGCACACGCATGAAAGTAGGCGAATGTGACGTGCACCATTCACATGTTCATTTTCGTGACGGTGTTTGGGATTTCTTAATGAATATCCCTGGCTGTGGAGTTTGTAATCACTGTGGTGTATCGGTTAGAATACACTAGAAGAGGCTTCAAAGGTTTTGTGTACTTTACTAGAAGAATTATTTCCATCAGTACCACAACATAATCACTTCATACTCAGCTTTTCTCCTGTCTGGTTTCCCTCTGCAGTGTGTACTCAGGTCACCAGTCCATCCTGATCCCTCCATCCGAGCTGGAGGTGAACCCGGCTCTCTGGCTGTCGGCCGTCAGTCAGTACAAAGTCCGAGACACTTTCTGCTCCTACAGCGTCATGGAGCTCTGCACCAAAGGCCTCGGCCTGCAGACCGACTCTCTGAAGGTAAAGGGGGCGCTCTGTCTGGAGGAGAATTTGTACTGTACACTTGACATTGAGGAAACCCATTGACCCAGATACTAAATGACAACAACTTCTTATTGTGCGTCCCCTTCAGTCTCGAGGGTTGGACTTGTCTCGGGTGAGGACCTGTGTGGTTGTAGCGGAGGAGCGTCCCAGGACAGCCCTGACGCAGTCCTTCTCCAAACTCTTCAAGGACCTGGGACTCCACCCTCGTGCCGTCAGCACCTCCTTCGGCTGCAGGGTCAACCTGGCAATCTGCCTCCAGGTCAGTCGGACTTCCGCCTCTTTCTTCCTGGTTTTCTCTGCTTCCATTTCGCTTTGTCACAGAGACTGAGGATATTTCTTGGTGTGACGTTGTGGCTGGATTCACTATTGAAATTGTGCTTTCACATTTGAGAAACTAGCTGCTTTTGTTCTTTATGACAGGGGATACGTCAGCTGATGTTGGGATAAGTTAGCTGAAGCTGAGCTCTTATTTTGTATTTTGATAAATGTCTATCAGCCTCAAAGGTAAATTACAATTACTGTGCATCCAGTTTTTAGGAGTTTCCTTTTGTTGTAGAGTACAGTGTGTAGTCTACAAGGCACAAGAAGTCGTTTGCTCTCTTATCCAGAGTCAGACGAACAGATGGACTTCAGCATCTCTGTGCCTCCAGTGCAGAGACACAGTATGTCCAGGATGTGTGTAGCCATGCTTAGTACAAAGATTGGTTTTTGGCTTTCGCTGATGTAGCACCTTAGGGGTCCAGTTCTTATCGGGTATTTGACAGCTCTGGTAACTGAAACACCAGAAGATTGTTGGATGAATTGGTAACCAGCTTGCTCGATAACAAGATACAAAATGTAAAAAGGCTGATTTCGAGTCACTAGAAAATACCCACTTTCTGTTTCGATGGAGGCTAACAGTTTCCTCCTGCTTCCAGTCTTTGTGCGTCTTACAGAGACAGATCCAGGACATGTTTAGCCTAGCTTAGCACGGAGATTAAACTATATCCATCTTCTCGTCTGACTCTGGATAAGAGGGCAAATAAACATACTTCCCAAAATCTTTACTCTTTATTAAATACATTAAAAAGGTCTTTCTTTTGAAACTGTTTTTGTGGATTTGGAGCTGCGTTTGTGTTTTTCATGTGAAAAAAACAGATGTAAGCACATGATTTTCTTTGAGTTCAGGCAGATAAACACTGGAACAGAATTAACAGAGAATGGACAGTTCTTTAAGGAAAGTCCTGGCTGATAAGCTGGTGCTTTCAGGGACAGTGCACTCATCTCTGCCTTTCCTAAGGTTCGCAGATACAACCTGAAATAAGGTTTCATACCCTACAGTTTGGGGTTTGCAGGTTAGCCCATCACTTCTGAAGTGGAGAAACCATAAAACTGTTGTATTGCTTCGTATTGAAGCGAAAGTTTACAGCGTTGTTAAAAAATACACGGATGTCAACGCAAGAATGACCAAACGTACCAGCGACAGTGATATGTTTGTGGGTAACTAGATTCCAGGTTCCAGAGAGATAACAGCCTCGGTCATTCTGTTCGCCTTCGTCTTTCATCCAAACAAACCGTTTTCTGAGACGTCCAGCTCTCTCTCTGTATGTCTCTCGGGTTCAGCGTCATCCTTCCATTTCAAGCTGATCACTGCTCTTACATCTCAGCTATGATTTGCAACCTTAAGTGGATCAAATCAGGTTTTCCAAGTTCAAATGTAAATGTCACAAAGTTCCCCCCTTTGCTGTTCTTAAAACCCAAAGAAAAAATTGGAGAGGAATGAAAGGGTCTCTTGTGATCTGCTCTCGATAATTCAGTTGAAGTTATTTCCGAGTCTCTTTTAAATGAAAACATTGCTGACAATCTTATGGAAATTAATGGTAAGATACAATTTTAAATAACGATTAAGAATTTAGAAATATTATTACTGATTTTTAGCATAGTTTAGTCATTAAATCAGCAGTACAATGTTGTTGTACAGAACAGCAATTTCTAACCGCATGGCTCATAGCTTTAATTAACAGATTCAATATACACTAATATTACAGCAAAGCAACTAATATTACACAGTATATTGAATGACAACTCTGTGACCTAAGTTAACCAGACTATTTCTAGCAGCTTTAAATGACTAAACTAACATTTGGCTGAACATTGTTTTCAGTCCTGACTGCTTGTTTTGTTTCTTTGAGTTTTCCATTTTGACATTTTTCTTCCTTCCCTCCTCCTTCCTTGTTTTAATCATAACCCCGCCCACATATCTCATACTTGGTTTTGTCTCCGCCCCCCCTCCTCCTCCTTACCTGCTCCTCCTCCTCCTCCTCTCCTCCTCCGCCCCTCTTTGCTGCTGTAGCCTCACAGGCTGGGAAAGCTTGCCGACCAGGTAGGGAACCACCATCAATCCCCCCCCCGACCACCTCCACCCCACTGCTTGTCAGCACATCACTCATCAGCTGGCTTTAGATCAAACTTTTTAAGGATTTCTCCACTGGAAATATAGATTATTTAGTTTCCAATACTTCCTTTAGGGTTGAAAGGTGCCTGTGAAACGTTTGTAGCTTGGATTCACAAAAGTCAGGGCCGGGTCACACCAACCAGGATAATGGACCAAAATCAACAAATTTACAATGGAATCGCTGCACTGTGTGGATTAGCCCACAGAGGTGAACTAAATTTGCACAATGTTTTCACCTTGAGTTCAACTTTGATGAACTTTGACATACCAGTCTGCTCCATTGACCATTTTCAAACATCTTAAAGGGGAATTCCACCGATTTTACTCATTAAAGTCTGTTTACAGGTGTTGGGGAGAACTACTGCATGTGAAAAAGGGAGAGAGCTGTGTGAAATCTGATAATTTAACGTCAGTTAGTGCTGAAGACTACAAGTTTGAAAATGAAAAAGATCCGGAGGTGTGGAGTTAGAAACAAGTGAGCTTACCAGACCTCTGCAGCCCGCTCCTCATCTCTGATGCAGGCTAGCAGCTTTAAGTTTTACAAAGATTAAACCTCCGTGGCTTAAAAATATACAACACAAAGAGTAATAATTGACCATGTTAGTAGCTGGAGGTGTCCTGTCAACAGTTTTACAGACGTCTCTTTTACAATGGTGGTCTATGGGGAAAATGCTTTTGGGGCTGCAGGGGGATTTATTGTTGCAATACCGTGAGTGGCCACTAGAAAACATTGGAAGCAAGGATGAGTGGCGGCGCCGTATCCAGGTCTTATAATACATCCATGCACCCAAATCTCAGACCGAACTGTTGGTGGTTGAGTTGCATTGTGGGTAATGTAGGCGCCGGGCTTTGACAAGGAAGAAGAAAGCGTGTAATAAAAAAAGACGTCTCTGGTTAGGCTACAGAGATTTTTTGAAACTCTCCATCGTGAGTCCAACAGTGTTGTAGGAGTGAAATGCTAAATCAGTGGAGAACTCTTTTAACGGTGCTGACCTTTGAGTAAACGGAGAGTACAAAAGCTGAAGAAGCTATCATATTAGCTGTGCTGTACCATCTAATTTTACATAACCTGCACTGCCAGAGTATAAACCGCTTCATAAAAGTGATGCAGCTGCAGTCAGCCGCGAGACAGGAGTCAAAGGGCCAAATACAAACTCTTTAACTTGTTGTCAGGGTAGCGACAAACAGCTATCTATGGTGGTAAGCTTTCAGCACCACCTGCAAGGACGTGAAAATGAATTTTGTGGTGCCACTTTCTGGTGTGACCAGGCACTTGTGATAGATTCCAATGGCGACCCAAAGTCATAACTAAAAATAATGTGTTAAAAATAATTTCTAAAAAAAACACCACCATTGGTCCACCATAGCTAAATATTCTTCCTTTGATGAAGTGGTGGAAAGTTTTAATTACCTTGCGGACATGACGCTCTCTGCCATTTTGTGCTCTGGGTGTGGGGCGTCTGACTCCCAGCATGCCGCTGTGTGTCCGGTGGTGGGCTCTGTGTACAGCTATCCCTCTGCAAAGGGTTTTAATCCTGAATCACATCTGAGAAGGAAAAGGGGATGGATGGAGGGAGGGAGGGAGGGAGGGATGGTGGAGGAAGAGAGAGGTCGGAACGGGGGTCTTTATCTCTTCCTTTTTCTCTGTCTTGATTTTTCTTTAAAATTTTCACTCTCACTCACATGTCGGAGTACCGCAGTCAGCACAGAACTAAGACATGTAGCTGACAAGACATGCAGGACAGAAATGAGACGTGTATATATTTTATATAGTTTTTATGTACCAGGATGTACTCGCTCAACTATGTCATCATCACCCCTTTCTTCCATCTTTCTTTTTTCCCTGGCTTGCTATCACTTTTCCCTCTTGTCTTTCCTCTAAAAGAGTTTTATTGTGACTTTTTGTTTGCATGTCGATCAAGTAGAATCTGATTAGAAAGGGTTTTTTTTTTGTTTTTTTTGGGATATCTTTGTTTTTATTTTAATCTGTGTTTCCTTCTGAAATCATCCCACTGCTGTCGCTCCCACATTGTCGTCCCCACCATTTTGTAAATGTTGTAGAGGTTTTGAGGGATCCCTTCTTTGCTCTCATACCCAAAGCTTCTCCCTCTGCTGCGAAGGGAAAGCTTGTCTCCGTGAGCACTAATGCACGAGCAGTAGCAACCACAGCGCCCCGGTAGGAGTAGAAGTAGTAGTAGTTGTAGTGGAAGAGGTTTTTGTCATGCAGTTGTACAATGGTAGTATTTGTAAAGGGACATTGTGTGACCATGTAGTGTTAACTGTTGTTGTTGGTGTTTCTCAGGGCACCTCAGGACCCGACCCCACGACTGTGTATGTTGATATGAGAGCGCTACGGCATGACAGGTGAGTTAAACGAACCACACATCTGAATTCACTTACTCGTCGTTCTGTAACTGAGAAACTAATCCAAGTAGATGTTTTTCCAGATGGAATAAGTGAAAACAAAGATAAATCATGTTTTAGGCCGTTGAAAAACACACAACTACATGGTGTGCAAGATCCCTGCTCAGAATTTCACAACATTCACTGGAAATGTCAAACATTATCTTTCATCATTATTCATCACCTGCAGTTTTGGGATGGCAATGTCGGCATGCGCTGAAATATCTTGACAAGTGTTGGATGGATTTTCTTGAAATTGTGTACATTTAATCATGGCACAAAGAGGATGATTCCCAATGAGGTTGGTGACTTTTCATCTCGCGCCACCAGCAGGTCAAAATGTCCTCCAGTCCACCATTTCAGTTCATGACAGAATACCTCTAAAACTAATGACCAAGTTACTGTCAGCCACAGCTACACTTTGAGATTAACGCTAACTTTAACATAGCATGTTAACCTACATGCTACGTTAGCTAACATGCTAAAGTGTATTATTTGTAGTTTTTGGACCAAAACATGGAGAACCACATATATGTGCTTTAAATGTAATTCAATCAGCTGTAGAACAGAAGACGGTGGTTGAACTGGACAACAGAGTTCACTGTGGGACTATTTTCAATCCTACATCCGCTCCCAACATTGTCTGCTCCATCAAGCTCATAAAACGAAAAAGTGATGCTTAATTTTACTCTGAAGTCTGTAATTTCCTAATAATTTCCAAGGAGGTTTCCCGGAAATAACTATGCAATTGAATGCTAATAATAGTAGGAAAAAAGTAGTGAGACAGTTAGAGTTTAGTTAGTTTTTATGGAGTTTAAAGCCGTGAAACATGAGCTCTGTTTAAACCCAAATAAATATCAATTATAGTTCATTCATTGTTGGAACTTTTTATTCTCCACATGAGGTGAATTATACGCTTCACTGTTGACAAATTTCACATTTTTGCATTTCAGTCATTTAGAAATAATTGATTGAAAGTGTACCAACTGAACACGGTCTCCATTTTCCCTGTAATTACTACAAAATGACTTTGTCTTTTCCAGGAACCTTCCTGTGAATTTACAGTTTTATACAAGTTCCTTTCGAGGAAATTGTAGGAAACTACAGAACCGTTTGTTACCAATAAGACCCTTTATGGATTTCTGTTGATTTCACGTAAAGAAATCCAAATACAGATACTCAAGTGTCGAACAAGCTACTTTTAGAGGAACTTTAAACAAGTCTTATTGAATGCCTTTGAAATTAATTAACAGCTTAATTAATAGTTTAACTATTTGATTTGCTTTTTTGGATTTTCATGCTTGGGGAAGCTCAATAAAAACATCCTCCTGTACTTTCTCAAATGAAATTTCATCCCACAGTGAATCTGTTTTCCATCCTCTCACACTCAGACATTAAATATATTCTGTGCCCACAACATTTTGTGTCTGGTCCTGTGGGATCTCGGTCCTGTTGCAGCCTCTACTGGGCAGCTTCCGTGTGAACGTGGTGAAGTTTCTGAATGTGAAGCAGCAGAATGTGTTTGTGAATGAGAACACGCAGCTCAGCAAACACTCCTAGAATAAATACAGCGCTCAGTAAAGATCCTTATTCTAATGCACGACTTGTTCTACAGCTGAGAACCATCGCTCCCGGCTGAAAAGTTTGAATATAATGAGAAGCTGAAAGTTTCTTCAAGACACTATGTCGATTTCAGGCATGTCAGCTTGGCGCCCCGGCTGTCACCCTCACAGCCTCTCCACTTCCTCTAAAACACTTCCAGTCTGAGAAAGATGCACTTAAAGCCCATCAAACCCACTCAGAGTCACATTTCATGCTGGGTGACACCACAAGTAGAAACTCGGGAGTCTCCAGAATTTGTTTTGCCAGAGTTTTGGCGTCTGACTTCATGAACCAACCGGAGGTTTGAAAATCGCCGCGAGGGCTCAACATTAGTGTCAGATTTTTTGTCTTAAGTTGGTGAAACACTGCCAGTCTCCAGGCAACAGAGATGGACAACAACTCCGGGAGGACAAGCAAGACTTAAATTTATTCAAACATCTCCTGACAAGGTGGTCCGGTGGGATTAAAGGAACAATCCTGAGACCACTTCAGCTCAGCTAGACACCAGCTCGCAGCTGAAACTGTAAAATGTAAATTTAAACTTGTCAGGAGCTGTTACCAGTCCCAAAAGTTTCCCAGAGTGCCTGGGAAACTTCAGTTTCCTGTTCTGTGATCCAGCAGATCATTATGGCCTTCAGCCTGCGTCTGCGACTGCTCTGCTCTCATTTTCCTCCAGAGAAGACACAGTACATAAAGCAGCGAGGCTGTTCAGTCCTGCTGTGTATAAATATAACTGCCAGTGTGCATGATTACATGTAATCATTGTTGACTTAAGCAGGCATGTTTCTACCAGAGACGCTCCGTGTTTCTTGTTTATAATCTGACCAACCACTTCTGTCAGCTTCCTCTGAGGATCAATGATTTTTTTTCTTATTTCTAGTTGTTAGGACAAAAGTATAATTATTGTTTTTGCCCAACATCCTTTGTCGTTTCATCTCAAATTACGTATTTACAGATTAAATCTTGAGCAGAGATGTCATTCTAAACATTCCCATGTTCGTCCAAGTCCCAGGTTTGTTCTTGCCAAAGTGCTCTTGAGCAGAATATGGAAATCAAATCTACAAACAGTGAAGTATGAATACTTTATTCCAAGAGGAGAAAACAAATATTTGGTTAATTATCCAATATTACACATTTGTCATTCCATGTCCTTTTTTTAACCACAGAGGTAAAAAAAACAAAAAAAACTGCAAAAATAAACAGAATACAATAAATACATTTTTAAAAAGTTGAAAAGAAATGACAGCTATTAAAATATATACAGTATATCGCATTTACAGACTAAATATTTACAGTTTATATAAGCAGGACATAAACGTGTTCCTCATTGGACGATCTTTCTTTGCTTCTGCCCCTTAAATTAAAATCTTGTTTCCTTGAATCATGTTGTTTAATGAAAGTTTACTCAACATTTTCTAATGCTGCAGCTCTCGGTTTTGCCCCACAGGGTCAGACTAGTGGAGAGGGGGTCACCGCACAGCCTGCCACTGATGGAGTCTGGGAAGGTGAGAGTCTTGTTTTGTTTGTTTTTCCTGCAGTTAAGATGCTTAAATAATGTAAATGTTGATGTCTTGTCTCTGGTTCTCTCTGGTTCTCTGAACAGATCCTGCCGGGGGTCCGAATCATCATCGCCAACCCAGAGACAAAGGGACCAATGGGAGAGTCGCATCTGGGCGAGGTATTTCTGAGTTTCAACTAGAAATGGCTTTTTACTCGAAACGAGATCATGACAACAGACTGTGAGGCCACAGCAGGGAGGTTTGAGCAAAGAGGACTTCAGTACACATCACTGACAGAGCGCCCGTTCCTTTAGAAGAAGGTTTTGTAAAGTTCTGCAGAGAAGAAGCCTCTTTACCCGTTACCGTACTGCACATCTGACAAACTGAGATTAATATACTCTGTGGCTCTACTACAAAGCTGTACTACGCTTGACGGTAGTACAACTGTGATCTGATTCAAATGTAACTTTTGAAATCACTTATTCAGCAAAAATGAATCAGTTTGTTTTTCAATATTTAGAAAATATCTCTTATTTTAGAAAATAAAAATACGCATTTATAAGAAAACAATTAGTTGCATTAAGCAATTAGTGACTGAAAGTTACAACATTTTAAACAACAATTTTAATCATCCATTCATTGTTTTAAGTAGTTTATTAAGTAGTACAGCTGCCAAACTTCTCAGCAAACTTCTCTCTCTTTGCTTCTCCGATTTTCTTATATCATTCTAAACAAGCAATGGAAGACGGCAGTTTGGGCTCTGGTAACGTGATGGGACATTTTATGGTTGATATGATGATGTATTGATAAAGTAATTGCAGCAGCAGTTTTATTGTCTTCCCAGCAGTCAGCTTCCTTTTTTACACATTAGATATCTCCAGTATCGGAGCAGTGCTACAGCAGAACTTTAACCAGAGCTCCACCTGCTGTGTGTTTGTAGATCTGGGTGCACAGCGGCCACAACGCCAGCGGTTACTTCACCGTCTACGGAGACGAGGCGCTGCAGTCGGACCATTTCAACTCCAGACTCAGCTTCGGAGACACGCAAACCATCTGGGCTCGAACCGGGTACCTGGGCTTCCTCCGCAGGACCGAACTGACCGACGCCAGCGGAGGTGAGGACTCGGCGGAAATGATCCGGGAATACCGTCACTGTGTGATTGATGGGGCTGCCACTGACCTCTCTAGTGTTCTCATATAACAGAGAGGAGGACAGGATTGAACAGTTTCAGCTGCAGCGTCTGATGGTCTTAATGCTGCTTGAGAGGCTATGTTATTTGTTTATATGTTTAGACATTGAATATTGGGAGAAAATGTGTTGCTTGAATCCAACAACATCATGATCAGGCTTCAAAAATCGACATGAATTTTAACCATGAGCGGACTGAACTGATGCTTACATAGACACCGCCATTAAGCCTTCTAAACCAACCAAGGTCCTGTTTTTTTGAATGTAGCAAACAGAGAAAACCCGAGTTTATCTCGTGACTTTAATTCCCGTAAATCACTGTGAAAAAGTCTGAACTATTCAGCCATGACAACTAACATTGGCAGTGAGAATTTCCCTGGCCAAATTGAATATTTAACACCTTCTGAGGTTTTGGGAAACATAAATATCACCAGTGCAGATCAGCTAGCTGTCAATGTGGCCGCACCTTCACTGTAACCAGTGGAAGGTCTTAGCATCAGGTGCGTGCATATTCTGCCTGTTTGTTTGTTCTTTTATTTTATCATTTGACCTTAAACCAGGATTTGTTGAGAGTATTTCGGGCCAAAATGGCAGCACAGTGTGAACTAACATAATACATTTGTAGTAGTATTCTTTATTTTTAGATGATTTATTTTTATTGGTCTGTTTTATTCACTTTAATTTTTACTTTGTTGTGAACTTTTACGAGAAACAACAATCATCTCGGATCAGGAGAAAGAAAACTTTTAACACTTTAAAAATGTTTCTCAACAAACGACACTTGAGATTCCCATCAGAGCAGATTCCAAAGAAAGTTATAACCTGTGTCTGTTTGTGTGTGTAGAGCGTCATGACGCCCTGTACGTGGTCGGTGCTCTGGAGGAAGCCATGGAGCTGAGAGGGATGCGTTACCACCCCATCGACATCGAGACCTCCGTCATCAGGACGCACAAGAGCATCACAGAGTGGTGAGGAACAACAGCAAGCTAACATGACACCACGAATGACACCGGCTTCACCATTTTATAATTATGTTTCCGTCTCAATGTAGAGACAGTTTTTAAGCAGGTTATCAAAAGACATTGTGAACAGTGTTCATCGTGTTCTGCTGTGTAAATCAATGGAGCACATGTACCCGGTGGTGTTGTCAGTAGCTACTACAGAGACAGAGAGGGGGTGACCCTCGAGACCAGGGTCATTGTCCGGACTCGAACCAGGGATTTTGCTGTCACGTCATCAATTACTTGATGCCTCCACTTCTTTTACTTCTGATTTTCTGGGCTTACCCCTCTTCATTATTATACAAACTCAGCCAAGCATGGAAACGTTTTTGTGACATTTCGGCTTTTTCACAAATTTCTGCAGTCCAATCTTTTCTAATTTAAAATGTGCATAAAAATCCTGAGGAGGATGGATCCTCTGGGCGCTCCTGTCAGTTCCTCTTGGAACTCGTCATTGTGTGACTGCACAAATTAACACCCTTATTTGTGAGATCCACAAAGAAATGGTCAAACTGGAAGAATGCAGTATGGTGTGGGTTCAGTTTACTCCGGGTGTTCCGGTTTCTTCCCACAGTCCAAAGACGTGCAGGTTAGGTTGATTGACGACTCCGTAGGTGTGAATGTGGGCGTGAATGGTTGTCTGTCTCTGCGTGTCAGCCTGTCCAGGGTGTACCCCGCCTCTCGCCCAGTGTCAACTGGGATTGGCTCCAGCCCCCCTGTGACCCTCCAAAGGATCAGCAGGTATAGCTGATGGATGGATGGAAGACTTAAAAACCAATTTTAGGGAGCCAGATTCAGCTAGTTCCTGCTAATAAAAAACAAGCCCCAATCTCTCCAAACTAACTACGTAACTGTGGTTGGAAGGAATTTGTTTTCTTTCAGGCTGTGTATCGCTCTGGCCAAGCTTCTCCTGTTGACCATTTTTTAAGTTAACAAAACTGCATGTTGTTTCTTCTTCTTCTGCAGCGCGGTGTTCACGTGGACCAACCTGCTGGTGGTGGTGGTGGAGCTGGACGGCTCGGAGCAGGAGGCCCTGGACCTGGTCCCCCTGGTCACCAACGTGGTGCTGGAGGAGCACTACCTGATCGTGGGCGTGGTGGTGGTGGTCGACATCGGCGTCATCCCCATCAACTCCCGCGGCGAGAAGCAGCGCATGCACCTGCGCGACGGCTTCCTGGCCGACCAGTTGGACCCCATCTACGTGGCCTACAACATGTAGCGCCCCCTAGTGGCAGATATGGAGGTGGATGAAGGATTATTTAGGAAGAAGCAAAGACGGTCTGCTCCTGAGACTGAAAAGAATAAAACCGGAGTCAGAGGCTGAGTTTGTGGCACGAGGGGAGAAGGTAGTCCACTTTTTTGCTTACTTACTCCCAGGCTATGTACTGCTGCCAACTAGCTCCCAAAATCAAGTGGTTATATTTAGCTAATTAGCGTTCAGGCCGAGGAGGCGAGATTTGTACTCAGCCTGAGAGGAGGTTCAGCCACACCAGAGCAAGAAAGTCCCCCATTTGTGCCGTTTGTTTACCGAAAAGTGGCAATCGTGCGGCCCGGAGGCGGGAGAGGACAATCGTTAACGTAGCAAAGATTCGGGCTTTTAAATTGCGTGTGGCTCACTCTATATTTTCCTCTCAAGTATTTGCTGAAGTCGCTTGTTTGTTTGTTTTTTCCGTTTGTATTTTAACATGTCCTTGAAAAAGTTTAGGCTATTTTTTGAAAAGGATATTTACACAGAAACAAAACAAACTGTGGCAAAAATGATATTTTACGTTTTTACGATATCAACCATTACAAAGAGCGAGATATGTTTTGATACGAGGGTGGGGTCTGAGGGGGGCCAATCGCAGCTGTCCTTCCTTCAGTTTTACGATGAGGTACTACACGTTTGTTTCATGTTAGCTTGTTGTTGGGTTTTTTTGTAAGCGTAAATGTTAAATTTTTTTTATTCAACATTATTTTCTGAACCGTCCGTCCCATCTCAGCGGGAAAATCAGTGTGCTAATTTTCATACACTAACAGCTGCAGCCTTTAACTCCGTTTATTTTTCCGTACAAACTTTGCTTCGACTGAAGCGAAACAACACATAAATTCATATCATGTAAGTATGTACAAAAAGAAACTGATTTAATTTATTTTGTTTCTCTTTTAGAAGTATATGACGAGACGTTCAAGAATGTTTTGCTCTTGAATATTTGCTAATATAAAAAAACAAAAAAGCATTGTATTATCTGGAGTGAAACACTCTCACATCAAGCATATTATGGAAAATAGAAATATATGATTATAGATTATATTAAAAGAGGAGTGAAGGATTCGCACCAGACAGAAGCAGTTTGACACGCGATGCTTTTTATCTGCATGTTGGTCTGAAATGTTTCAGCCGGTCTAATGGAAAATTATGAGCGAAGCTTTGAGGAGTTTTATTCCACACGAAGAGTTCTGAACCAAAACGCCCAGTTTGGGGAATAAACAACTTTTATTAGATTAAGTCTGTAAATGTTGTGACCTGTTTCCTCCAAACAGTAGGTGTCACTAGGAAAGACTTTTTGACAAATCATTCATTTGTGCCCTTAAATTTCGAATTGGTGCATTCAATATTTGTGAGTAATTTATCTAATAACACACCTAAAATGGCGTAATTTGCCCCCCGTTCCTCTCTCTTGTTGAGGGCAGCAGTGAGACTTCGCCTCATTCAGAAATTTGAAGATGAACATTGAATCTACATCTTTGGAAAGTTTAAGGGGTTTAAGTCACGTCAAAGATAATGTGAATGCCAAAATAACCCATTTTCAGAAGGTATTTAGGTATATTTTCATTACTTTACTTTTCCAACTCAACCAAATGTACAAATGTTTTGTGATAATTTGGCTTTTTTAATCTGTCATTATGCTCAGTTTTTGAGGGATAACACAGATTTTGTAATATGCAGTATTTATTTAGTTGGTTGATGGTTTAACACAAAGACAAAACTCCATAGGTGATATTAATTTGAGGGAATTCACTTCAAGGCACAAAGACATATTTCAAGCATATGGATTACTGAATTCAGGGAGGGAGTAAAGATATTATTATTGAGGGAATAGTTTGTAATTTAAGATCACACGTGACTTATTCATAAAAAAACTATTCCCTAACAATTAACCAAGCTCTCTGTACTCAAACTTAACCAGCATCCTTTGCTGTAAGGGAGCATTAACTGATCCAGGGCCTTTGCTGACCTCTAGTGGTGACCAGGAGGAATTAAAACATCATTTTCCTTGAAAAAAAACAAGCAAATGACGAGTTTGTTGGTGTCACTTTGGATCAGAACTCTTCATATAATATGTTTATCAGGGAACAAACTGGTTTTCTGATCTTTAAAATGTTATAAACAGGAATAGAGATTTAATTTCTCTGTCATCTTTCAAACTGTCCCAACTGGAATGAAACTCCTCACTTCCAACAGACCAACAGCAGTACTGGATTATTTCGCTTCAACAAGTTCGGCTGGGAAAAGGTGAATCCTCGTCAGCACCTTCGAGTGTCCCCGTAAAAGGCAGGTAGGCGAGCAGCCGCTACTATTGTAAATATCAGAGTCAGAAGTCCTTCATATTTTTACATGGACAGATCAATCAGGGCTCATACAGTGATGTCACGACAGGAATAAAGACTGAAGCAGGAAGCAGAAGGTGAAAGCCAGAGACCCTTTAACTCATTACAGAGCTGTGGAGAGGTCAAAGGTCGCAGGAATACGACGTTCAGTCTATGAAATGTGATTTGAGGTTGAAGCTTCTTGGCCGAGAATGTTCGAGTTTCAACACACGAGGATTTTTTTTGAAAAGAAAAAAAAAGCACTTTCTTCACCGTTTGTTTCTCTTTCTTTTATCAGCAAAATGTACGTCCCCCAGTATGTTGTTTTTTTAAAGGTTTTAAAAATGTCTTATTTGAGTTGACGTAAAGTCTTTCAATTCAATAAATATTTCAACAATTTTGAGAATAAAAAGTGGGATGTTGGCGTATTTCTTATTATTGTTGCGCAGGTTTGGGGAAATTGTACAACAAAAAGGGTCTGAAATATGTTTAAAAAGTGTAAAGCAGTTTCATTTTGGTGTGTCCTACTTTGTCTTTCGGCCTTCTATTCATACTGTATAGCATTATAATACAACATTATACTTGAAAGTCTTTTACAGAGTTCCCAAAATGTCCCAGATGGAAAATTTCTTGAATTTTCTGCACATTTAGATGCACCTCGGTGTTATTTTGAAGAAGTTAACAATCTAGTTTGTACAAGTTTAGATGAAAAAACAGCGACTAGCTGGAAAATATGTTTTTTATTCAGAGCTGAGACAATTAGTCAGTTCATTTATTACTCGACCAAGCTAATTTGGTAATTGATTTAGTCTGTAGTGAGTTCACACTGAAAACGAANTCTGTTTCATATCTTATCTAAATTGAGTATTTTGGAACTGTTGACCGGAGAAAATATTTAAAGATGTCACTTTTTCTGACATTTAACAGACTACATGATTAATTGAAAAAAATAGCTGGCACATTAATTGATGACGGTAATAGTTGCAGCCCTGCCTTTCTTCCTGTGCAGTGAACTGGTTCACTGAAGTCCCGAAAGAAAACATCAAACTGCCTAAATAACCCTTTTCTGAACGAAATACAACTTTTATTCCATATTCAAAGACTATGAAGAGCTATTTAAAAGATAAGACTGGCGATAATACTATTATTGTTATTGTCAACAAATCCCATGAAAAAACTAAAACCAACGATGTGTGACTCTCAGCTTCTACTGAAACCCTCACAAATACAGTTTTGTTTTGTTTTTTTAAATAGCTCAGTAGTTTCCTAAAACAACTCACTTAGTTTTTATCAAACGTTACTCAAACAGGAGGAAATAGTTCATTTGCTAGGGGACTATTTTCAGCGGTGGATTAATCCACATTTGGTGCTCTAGTGAGTATTTGGGGCAGCAGGACGGTGTATGTTTGTTGTCAATATTCATTACTGTGCTCTTCCTACATTTGAGAATTATGTCACTTTACAAATATTACTCAACAACTACAGCTTCCATGAGGCTTTGCCAGCATACCACAATGGGCTGATGGGATATGTAGTTGTTGAACGAGCTAACAAAATAACTATTTCATTGTTGTTCACTCATAACAACAGAAAGAAACTCTGTCTTACCTGTAGTTGGATCCTGTCGTGCAGAGTTTTGGTTTTTCTCCGCCCAGGTTTTGAGATGTTCGAGTCCGAGATTTAAAAAAAATAAAAATCAGGAGTCTTTCCAGAAACACTTGCCTGGTTACAGCTGTCAAGTGCTTTAATAAGGACTACTGTACTTCTTGGAGAGAAAGTAGTTCCATTTATTCATCATCATCCAGGGTAACTAGAATACTGCTTCTGGAAAGAGACGGTAAATCTTTTAAATATATTTTTTGTGTGTGTTTTGAGCACCACAAACAAAATTCCTTCGTAGGCAGAAACCTCACGCGTCAGATAATCTGGAGCATCTGCAAGGCTAAAAATAAAGAGAGTTAAGTGGGAAAATGTTTTGTAATTTGGGTTAAGTGAGCCTTTAAAATGTTACATTTTACTGTCGGGTACGGTTGCAGATTATGGACAAAACAATTCAGAAACATGTTTCATCGTTTTCAGAGACACCAGTTAAATTAAGCTAAAGTTCAGTCATCAAAAACAACAAAAAATGAAAACACAGGAACTTGTTGATACATTTATTTCCTCCATGTTAGCACATAGAATATATTTATATACATATTGCTAGCTAAAGCATCAAAAAAATGTCAGGAGCATAGAAAATGTTAAGCCACAATTAATAGTTTACATATGGACAGAACAGAAGATGACCTACAGGAGGTGAGAACAAAGGAAACTTTACACTGGTTTTATTCCAGTTAGAAACACATCAATACTGTATAAGTACACGCAGGATTTCATGTAGTACTCACATAGTATTATGTACTAAAAAACTCTGGAATAAGAACAGTGAAAAGTTTGGTTATGGGCGACAATCTGATCGATTTACTGACTTTTTCAAGCTGAGAACAGCTTCAAAGATGTGATTTAGCTCGACTGAAGTTCCAGAAAATAAAAAACATCATTGTCATATTGCATTACTCTGAGGGAGTGCAACTATGTCTTTTCTTACATGAGGAGGAAGAAGGAAAAAAAAAAAATAACGAAAAAGAAAAGGAGCTGGAGATACACACACCTTTACTCATGCAGTTAAAAACCAGATACAAACTGGAATGACATCAAAACGGTTTTCACGTGAGGAGAAAAAAGAAGAAAACCTTTTCACACTGAAACCTTCACGGCTGGATGGACGAATATAAAAACAGTCAAAGAAAGCTGATCACATGTGTGTAACAGAAAACACGTGTCACCTTCAACAAGTGTGTCGGTTTGGGGGAACATGCATTTTACTGGTTGGTTTTCAACATGACGTTAAAAACAACAACACGCTGAAATATTTGGACACATTGAAGGTGCGGTGTAGCTCTCACTGGGTTTAAAATAAGTAGAAGTGACCAAACCGGAAACACATACATGCTGAAAATGACACAAACCTCAGAGTGTCGTGGCAACAACAGAAGCTGATATGATAACGGTTGTACATTGTACAAAACTAGAACTAACAGTCATCAGGAAGAAAAAAAAACAAAACAGCTGAAATCTAATATTTGTGAGTCCATTTACATTGTACATATAATATGAGGGAGATATTGACAGGATGACATTTTATTTACATGTAGTGCAATGATGACAAAAAGAAATAGAAGCAGACGGCATGCAGAGGAGAACTGTGAAAAAACACAACGAGAACATTAGATGAACTCTTTCCAGAAATCAAATATCGAAGTGAGCTGGGAAAATAGCTGCGGCACGCCGGAGAAGAGGACAGAGCTCAAACAGTAGCTGAACTGTACAATAACATGTTACATCGTAAAGTGATACACTTAAATGAGTTTCCAAAGAAAGACTCAGAGACGAGTGAGTGAACATTTTAAGTCTTTAAAGTCTGGAACAACAGTTACTGTAAATTCTCTAATAGTGGACCATATTCAAACAATAATAATCGTATTGTTTCTTCTTATACAAAAGTGACTTTCTACATTTTTCTTACAGTCATCAAGTCCAATTAAAACACTAAAAACCAACAATGAATGTACTGTGTGTGTGATAAATCTTCCTCTGAGCCACAGAGCTCCATTGTTGCCCAAAAACTATTAAAAACGCATCAATGAGCCACACTGTTGCACTGGGTGACATCATCACCATGAACACACACACACACTGTAGTTTATTTTTGAGTCAATCCCACACACACCGTCCTGCTCACCAAATATGGATTCATCCACAGCTGAAAATAGTCCCCAACAAATTCACTGTTCCTCCTGCTTGTTAAAAACTAGCGACCAGCTGTTCTAGGAAATTACTGATTTTTAAGATTTTGTGTGTTCGGTAGGAACCAATGGGCTTGGAGCTGAGAGCCACAGACAGGAAGTAATGAGAGACGAACGAACACATTGTTGGTTTTGTTTTGTTTTTTATGGGATTTGTTGATAATAGGAAAAATATAGAACAACACCAGCCTTTGCTTTAGGCTGCCGTTTATGAAACTCAACACTTCCTGAACAGATTTCACAATATAAGCCTTCCAGGTAAGAGGAAGAGATTATATAACAATGTCCCAATTCCATACTTCACACAAATCACACGATCGAGCAAATATTTGCTGGTTCTGGCTTCTCAGTGAAGCTTCTCGTGAGGACAAAACAAGTCATTCGAAGACTTCTCTTCGGGCTCTGGGAAATTTAAATCGCCTTTTCACTATTTTCTGACATTTTAAAGATCAAACAAATAAATACAGTAACGGACAGATTAATCAATAATGAAAGTAATCACTGGTTGCAGCCCTAACCTGATGCACAATATTGTCCCACAATACAATGCACAGAGGAAATGGAGGAGCTAATCGCAGCCGGAAAAACTTTAAATTAATTGTGGATTTCTTGTATACTAACTGCAAAAACAGTATACCGATATTCATATATAGCACGTACTTCATTCACTTAGTGTGCAGTACAGATTTGGGACAATGCTAGCTGCAGAAAGATATCAGAAAGAAATCAAATCTTTAAAAAAAACATTTAGTTTTGTTTTTGTGTGTCAGATGTTTATTGGCTTGATTTCCTGTTAGTATACAAGAAATCAAGTTAATCTTCCATTCTGTACTAAGTGCAGAAAACATTTACTACGATAATGTATACATTTAGTATGCAGTGTGGAATTTGCGCGCAGCGTATGTATACAGCCTGAACTGATGAAGGAAGTTTTGAGTTTTCATTTCCAGCAAAAAGAAGCAACAGGACTTAAACACGACAAACGGGATAAAATAAGCGGAGTTAGATATAAAAGCCTGTCTCAAAGCCTGGTTCTCTCTTTACACGAGTTGACTAAAAAGGTCCTGCCCACGATGTGAGAATTTACGGTATTTTATTTGTCACATGTTAACAGAAGCACAGACTGATTAACAGCAATCCGTGTGTAAAAAACGATGCGTCTGTACAAGAGTAACTGAATTATTTTCCTCCGTTCAGTCAATCTTCATAACTGAGGAAACCGTCAAACTTTAAAAGTGTCACACTTCTCAAAGAAAAACAAAAACTGGCAATTTCATTGCCCTTTTGAATAAAAAAAAAAAAAAAAAAGATTCCAAGCACCATATTTATACACCATCGACACTCGACATCCAGCGCAGAGAAAACTATAGAAAAGATTAACTTGATCATTCACATTTGCATAATGTTTTATATTGGTCCATCCGTCGTCACTGCTTATTAGACACCAGCGAGCTTCTGGTCTTCTCTTCTTTTTTTTTGTTTTACCGTAATTAATTAAAAAAAAAAGACAAACTATGAAACTATCAACATGCATGTAGCCTCACTGGCAGTAAGAGGATGAGAAAAGAAAAGGAGAAACAGGCACTGACCACCAACTACAGCATAAGCAGTGAAAAAGTCTCATAGCTAGTCACTTCAGGTTAAAAAAACGAAACGAGAATGAATTTCGAGTGTACATCACTATAAAAATGACACTGACGAAGCTCGGAAAAATATACATAATTTTTTTAGGTTGTAGGAGGGCGCAGGGGAGGGAGGACTCACCAGATCTTCTCAGGTAGGTTCAACAAAATGTCAGATTTTTTGGCAATATTACAAGCATCTGGGCTGTTAAGAAAACGAAGTGTGCAAAAAAGTGGAAAAACTGTCAAATCGTGGAACCTCTCTAAGATCCAGCTCAGTAAAGATTGCTATACATTTTCCCAATGTAGAACAAATTAAAAATGTGATACTTCTTTTTTAATATCCGACCCATAAAAATTACAGTCTATTTAAAAAAAAGACCCCAAAAATGTGCATAATAATAATTATAATAATAAATGGAAGATTTACTTCGTCGGCGCCTTTAAAGGCCGACCTTGTGACCCTGTTCCCAATAAGTGACTTGAGGACAATAAGATTTTAGGTAGAAATGATAAAAGGTGCTATCCACCGCAATAGTTCCATGAAAAAAACTAAATATATTAACGTCTGTGAGCCATGTCATCCACTATTCAAGATCTTATGCAGTTTTTTGTTATTTTTTAAATAGGTTTTCTCTATGAAAGCAGAGCTAGTTCAATGCTGCGATGGTACTTACGTTATGTTTTAATTTTTTTTTGTAAGATCAACGGTGTGTATTTGTTGCATTTACAGTAAGAAAAGTGATTTTTTTTTAAAAATTCAGGTAATAAAATGTATTCAGTTAATGCTCATCTGTTACTAAACACTTAAATAACACATTCTCTGACACGAGCTCAAAATTAGCACTTCAGTAAAGAAAAAACAAAAATCGAAAGAAACAACACAAAAATCATACCATAACTCAGCATTCGAGCCATGCTCTCGAGCAATCTGTTCACGATTCAGAGGGAAAAATAAACAAAATGCAGAAAGAAAAATCAATACAATGGGTACATTAAATAATAGAAACAAAATGAAAAACAAAAAAGGGAACAAATTGCTCTTTTCACGCAGAAAACATCGGGTCCACAAAGTTTTCAGGAAGGCAAGTAGAGAAGCAGGAGGGAGGTGTGTGTGTGTGTGTGTGTGTGTGCGCGCTGTAGACACTGACTGACAGGAGGAGGAGAGAGTGAGAGCCAATGGCGTGCTGTTGTGTAGGGTCCGAAGGGGCGGGGCTTGTTCATCTCTTCCTGCGGCAGGTTCGTTTGTGGTCAGCGTGCCAGTGCTCCTGCTGACACTTGATGGAGCAGTACGAGGTGTTCCAGCAGCAGTGGTACATGGCCTCCTCCTCACAGTTATAACACTGAAAACAAGACAAACGAGTCTGGTTACAACTTCAGCTGAAACACGAAAAAAAACACGGCGGAAAAAAGTAAAAGATACACCAGCATTAAAAACGCTGATAAAATTAATTTACAGCACGGAAGCAAGAACGGACAAACAGAGACTAGAGCATGAAAAAAAAAAGAAACAGACAGATGTAATTTAATTTTTTGGCAATTTAAAGATACACACCGTATTTTTCTACACCACTAGAAGAAGACTGTCTTGTTGTCAGCGCTGTAACTTCACTTTGTTCAAACTAACTTTGATGCAACGCTAAAAATATGCATCAATTTAAAATCAAGAGAAACTCAGCTACAGCACACATCAAATCTGTTGTAACACTTAAAATTGTAACTAAATATGAACAGTAACAGAATTATTCTTGTGAACAGTTTGTGTAACACAGGAAAACTGTAAATTATACTATATCTTGAGCTCATGTGTAGGATCAGTATCAGGGCGCATTTTTTTGTTTTTCTTAGACTTAATTTGAACCTCAAAAATACTATACCAACAAACATCACATATACTACATAGACAGGTGACAAATTAAAGGAAAAACCAACATAAAGTGTCTCAGTACGGTTTTGGACCACCACGTGCCGCAATGCGCCTTGTAATTGATTCTCCAAGTCTCTGAACTCTACTGGAGGGATGAACGCCATTCTTCCAAAAGATATTCCCTCATTTGGTGTTTTGATGATGGTGGTNATGCCCCCCACAGCATAACAGAGCCACCGGATCCCCTCACTGTAGGGGTCAAGCATTCAGGTCTGTACCGTTCTCTTGGTGTACGCCACACATGCAGTCGCCCACTTGTGGAGAATATGGTGAATGATGACTCATCTGACCAGATCACTTTTTTCTACATCTCTGTAGACTACTGAACTCTCAAATGTGCATTCATCTTTGTAATGAGGGGTTTATGCACTGCAGCCCTACTATAATTTACCTCTTTATGTAATGTAGACAAACTATTCTTGCTGACAGTCTGATCACGTCCTGCCTTGACATTCTCAGTCACCCGAGGAAGAGTTGCTCTTCTGTTTT
>NTHP01000225.1:47161-74270 GCA_003416845.1 Oplegnathus fasciatus | reverse complement strand
CACACACACACTAGGGGTGGGAATCGCAGACATAGTCACGATACGATCACGATATTTAGCCCGCGATAACGATGATATCACGATAAAGGCGATTCCTAATCCTAATCCGATACATCACGATATCTCTGCAAGACCTCTTCTTCCACCCTTATGTTCCATCCATGCCCTCTCTCTGTCTATCAGGTAAACAAACACTTATTATATGAATTAATAGAGTCATTTTTCAGTGACAGTAATAACTACAACTACAGCAGCAGCGGTGAGGAGGGGGAGGGACCTGGAAGTTGTACTCATTCAAATTTTCAAGCTAAATCCACTCTCTTCTCAATCCTACCAACTTCACCTTCAAGGAAGGTGGCCTTGTGGGTAACCTGCGTATGTGACGTAGTCTAGCGGGTTTGTGAGGGAGGTGAGTCTCTCTCTAAAAACAACAGGAAGTTAGTTATTGTGGTTCGGCCCGCTTATCAACGCGGTCAGCAGTTGCAGCTGCAGCAGTGGCTCTGACACACAGCTCATGGAGACAATTAAGGTACTTTAAAACCTTTAGCGCCAGATTGCCGCAATCTGCGTTAAAATTCGTACTCCTTCTCTGAGTCATAACTTTCAAATCTGAACAAACGGGCATGATATACACAGTTTTAGATTCAGCGTTACACTTTCATTGGATTTCATTATCTCCAATGTCCACCGCGAATGAACGTCCATAAATCATAGAAATCATAGAAAAGATTCTCCTTATAACTCCAGAACTTGCCTGAGAATCGTCACATTTTTAAACAGGACCTGCTAAAGGCTAATTCAGCAAACCTTTAATAGTGCCAATTTGCCAAAAGTTTTTAAAGTAGAAACAGTGTTTGTTTCTAACAGTCTGTGGGGATTGGCGTAAGGGTTAAGAACAAAAGCTTAAAAAACAAAAAGGTCAATAGAAAAAAAATAAGGTTTTTATTTGTTTATCATTAGATAGATAAATAAATGAAGTAGAAAAAGTTAATGAGAGTTTCACAGAATGATGCTGGGCATGATGGTTACCTCCTGGATGTTTGAGACGTCCAGCGCAGTGTGGATCAGCCGTTTGTACATCGGATGTTTAGTGTCTTTGCCTTTCTTGTTCAGGTCCACTGCCTGCAATGTAGAGGAGTGATGATGATTTAATACCACTTTATAGAGGGGGGTGTTAGAGGGAAGGGATGAAGTAATGAAGCAGGGACACATGAGGAGCCAACATGGAGGGTAAATGATGAGATTTGATACCATTTTTATAGGGAGCGGTGGGATGAAGGAGGGATGCAGGGAGACAGGAAGTGGAGAGCAAGAGAGGTGGAGGAAAAGTAATAAGATTTAACACAACTTTTATAGAGGTTGGAGAGTGAGGGAAGGGGGGGTTGAAGAAGGGATAGAGGAGATGTGCAAGCAGGCGGATGGTATGAAAATGGATGAAAAGACAGAAGAAGGGTGGTGTAATGGGAGGAGAATGAAGGGGATATTTTTTGTTAACTGGGGAGGAGTTAGGGTTATTGTGGGTAGTTATACTAGTGGAATATTTTAAAAAACACAACAGAGGCCACAACCA
This sequence comes from Oplegnathus fasciatus, assembly GCA_003416845.1. Lineage (NCBI taxonomy): Eukaryota > Metazoa > Chordata > Actinopteri > Centrarchiformes > Oplegnathidae > Oplegnathus > Oplegnathus fasciatus. Next base: position 72,700 of record NTHP01000225.1, on the reverse strand, counting down.
CAGACCACAGACTGAGTGCAGAATTAAGGCGTCCAACTTTAACTACACAAGTTGTGCTTTTTCCAAAAAAGTAATGTCAATTAGAGTTATTTAAAGAAAGAAAAACAAATCTTTCAAGACATTTCAAAAACGCTCCTTTGGCCTCCAAGATGCTGTGTGGATGGGCTGGCGTACGTGTTTGAGTGACAGCTGAGCCAACAGGGGCACCAAGACACAATGTAAACAAAGTTGTGCTGGTAACTGTGGCATTAAAGAATAAGGCCCAGTGCAGGTTGTCAAAATAGCAACTAGGTGATACAACAATTTGTAATCACTGCGTGGAATCACTGGCTTTCAATGCAATGGTGGAAATTCATCAAACATGATTGAAACTTCCTGCAGTATAAGAATAACGCAGCATAGTCCAACTGAAGTCAATTCAAGCAGAAAACAGCAAACATTCACCTTGCGAGTGGCAGAATAGAGCCTAAATCTGCTGAAAATAAAGGTGGTTTCTGACTCTAAACATATCTTTCTCAAGAATGAAGAGCCATAGGATTCGATAAGAACAGGAACTGATGAACAGAATTCAAATCATAATTTACAAAATCTACACAAACCCTAATAAAACTATCAGGGACAGTTCGAAAACAACCTAGAGTTGGTTATTTTTCTAGAAAGCTGCAGCTGGGTGAATGCTTGTTAGAAGGGCAGGCTGAAGAACTACATCACCTGGAAATACGATGGGCAACGATCAGCTGTATTGTCATAGGGAGGTTTGATGAGTTGAAGGCGGATAACAGCAAAAATAATAGGTAGAAATAAATATATGGTGGTTCTCACCCTCTCCTTCATACGCTGGACGATGAAGCGCAGGTATTTACTCATCTCCTGTTTGTTCAGGTTCTTCTTTTTACTGCCCTGCAGGAGAAAAGGAGGGACGATGAAGAAAGAGAGAGGCAAAGTTCAGAATCACAGCAGGTTCTGATCTGTCCCTGCAACCCAAATGCTCTAACGCACAGACACATTTAAATTTAATATTTATAATGGTTCATGAGACATGCAATGTCCTCAAACATACCAAAAATATACAAAAGCAAGAGTCTGGCAGAGGAGACAGCAAGTGAAAAGACAGTGAGAAAGGTTATAACATATGAGCATAACGAAGACTTCAAAGAAAGTATCACTTCCCCCATAAACCTAAATCTAACTTTAAGCCTAAAACCTATTCTTAGGTCAATTCAAATGGCCCTATGAAGTAATGAGGACCGGACAAAATGTCTTTCCTTTCAAAAAATATGCTCATTAGTCAGTAAAAAAAAATCGACATAATAGCCATTTAAGAGTATGCACCCATTTCCAAGTTTGACCACCTACCCTGCAGGCAAGACACTGCCAGTGGGATCCTCCATCTCTGGGCTTGAACTCCTCCGACAGACACTTGAGGTGATAAACCCGGAAGCAGTTGTCACATGTGAGGACGTCGCCCGGTAGGTGACACTCGAAGCAGTACCAGTCGTGGCTCTCTGCCTCCCACTCCTGCAGGGAAGACACAGCAGAGCACAAGTTTGGGTGACCCCCCCCTCCAACCCACCAACCACGGCAGGGGAGGAAACAACTTTCTTCATCCTCCATCCTTAATTAAAACTAGCTCTCAGATTTACAGATGTGTAACGACTGAAAAGAATAAGTTAAAAGAACCAGGTTACATTAAAGCTAAATAAAAAAGAACACTGGGTGGTATCCTGTTGAAATCGGCTGCAAGGTATACAAAAATTTCACTGCTTTTTAATTGCAACGGTTCCAAAATGCACCAATCCAACAAATCCTGGTGCTGCAAGGGTGACTGAATAGTTCCAGATCTGGTAGCATGATTGTAATATCTTGGCACACTCTCATTCCCCAGTGTATTTCACCAGCAACTTCAAAATACACTATTTCATTGAAATTCTACATGAAGCACTCTAAATGCAAATTTAATAAGAAACTTTCACACAATCCATGAAAAAATTCAAAATATTTAATATTTTTTAACTTTCATCCTGAATGTGAATATGAAAATACACCAAGTGTAACAGTATTCAATGAAGGACGAGTAAAGAAACTGAAGTGATTTTTGTAAAGCTCATTTTGTCACCCTGGCCTTAGCGACAGCAGGTGGTGATAGCATGAAGTTCGTAGCACTGTGCCAAAAGGTCACCAATTCAAATTGTGAACCAGCTAAGCAGATATGGGTGGAAAATGGATGAGAAAAATAAAGCTTCCCTTCCGTAAAAATAATGTTGAGCAGCTTTTCAGCAAGAGACTAGCCTTTTTTCTTGTGGAGCTGCAGGGTGCCAATAGCAAAAAAGACATGTTATACTGAGTTACCCCCAAGTGTGAATATGTGGAATTGTATTATTGCCAAGAGTGCTCAGATTAAAAAAAGATGTATTGAATCCTTTCAATGAAAATTTTAACTTAAAAAAAAGAAAGTAGTGATTGAGTGCCACAGGAAAGAAAGGGGGTTAGGTGTTGGTACCTAAACTTGGGTGTCGTACTTCATGTTACTGTAAAAATGTTAAGCAATATCCAGCTCTAGCTTGCCTATCGTAATGTTAATCACAGACATAACATTATAATCAGCCTTTATTCTGCGAAAATTAAAAGTTAATATTAAATATTAATATTAAAGTTTGTGTTTGTGGCTGGAAGGTACTGAATGAATTAGAGTGGGGCGAATTTGACAGCTTATTCAATGCATTATTTTATCCGAATACACACATGTTGCAGTAGTCCTGTCTTACACTAATTTTAATTAAGGGGTTCAAATAAAGGGCACAGAGACGGGAAGCATGAACTGCTTAAAATTCAACTACTCATCAACCTGTCAAGAGTCCAACTCCTCCCACTCACAGTCTGGACCGACTCAGCAGGGGAGAGCAGGAGAGTCGTGACTGAGTGCCGCTCAATAAAAGCTAGAAAAAAAACAGCACTTCAGTCTCTTTCTTGATCTTTTCTCCATGTGTTCATGTGTTGCAGGCTGGGTTTGAGCTGGGCAAGCACAACAGATTTAGCTCATGATTGCGCTGATGATCAGGTATAGAAGTTTCTGAGGAAATCTGATTGACAAGAGGTTGCTCAACGCTGTGGTTTTGATCACAGAGGAACATCTTACTGGGAATAACCCCGATAAGTCTTTACACAGAAGACTTTGACAAAAATGTACACTGCAGAACGTTCTTAAGTCTTAAGACACACATGCAGATTTCAACCAACTTGGACTGGAGTGCCTCAGTCGGAAGTGCAGGGGTGAAACGAGCCCAAACACAACCATAAATAGTCATGAGGACAAAAGGAGTGAAGACAGCTCTGACATTCACTCTGCCAGTGTAAGAGGAAGCACTCTACACTCTGCAATCCAGGGGTTCTTTGGGGGCTCTTTTAAAGGATAATCTACAACTGTTAGGCTTTGTTCAGACTGCAGGCAAATCAGATTTGTTTCCCAAATCAGATCTTTAAGACAGACTGTCTGCACTGTTATTTGCAAGTGATCAGATCGGATTTGTGTATCCAGACATCACCAACCTATCTGCATGGGTTGCTGAGGTAACGGCGTAGGCGTCAATAACTACGTACGCTGGTGACGCAGCTTTCCAACGCGGAAGCATGAGAAATGGAGATCCATCATCTCGCCCTCGTAATAATTGCGCTGTCAACTTGCTGTTGTTCTGTGTTGTCCTCCATACCGCTCTGCCAGTAGCAGCATGGATTCTGCTCAGCCGCTGTGATGCACTTCCGTCACTCTGGATTTCACGTCGTCATTGTGCGTCGCGTCGCGAGTGACGCAAATGACACTTTGAAATCAGATTTGAGCGGCCAGAGCGTCCAAACTGAGACTTATCTGTAGAAATCCGATTGGAATCGCATGTCAAACCACCTCGAAATGTGGCTTGGCTTCTTTCTTCTTACTACAATAAACCTGCAATAAGCTAATTAATAAACTGGCCAATATAATGTCCCAGGTGTTTACTGTTTGGGGTGAGTGCTAAAAACTTACTGAAATTAAATTACTGAACATAATCTTTGGGGAACTTTCTTGATGCACAATTTCAAACAAGATGTACTTTGTGTTCACCAGCAGACTAAATTTCCTTCCCATATAAACAAGCATGAGGCAGTACAATCAGCTAGGTTTGTGGATTGTTGCATTTCCCGTCATTCTTTGGTTTATACACAGATATGTGGCATGTGAGCATCATACTGAATCGTGATCATGGTTAGATCACATTCTCACCCCCAAGGTTCATCTGGGAACAAACTGAGTCCACGTTAAGTGCAACCGTTGTTTTCACATATTCCCAAGCGAACAGAACTGAAGGAGGGAAATTTCTCCAGGATTCACAATCATCTCGGTGTGAATATACTCTGAAATCCATCCACAGATTCCTCAAAGGACTTCTGCTTTTTAGAGCGTAAACAGACTCTTCACCCACACAAACACTTGACAATATAGAAATGGTCCTTGAGTTCTGTCGAATGTCAAGAGGCACTTCACTATTGTTGGACTGTCTGATGAAAGACAAGTGGCTGACTTCAAAAGGCTGGAGCTCTCTGAGCCAAGGACACAGTGTCTGTGGTTCCAGCAAAGTGAGTTTCGACAGCAGCGTGGATAGAATTGGGCCCAAGCAAAACAGATATTATTAAACCAACATAATGTTTGCATACTAGTGTGGCAAAAGAATGTTGTCAAAGTCCATGCAAATGTCAGATATTCTGATAAAACTGGGTTGAACCAAAATTCAAAAGTATTTAAGCCCTCAAATTTACCAGCAAAAAGCAGGGAAAAAAAAACTTCAAAACAAAGCCAGAAAATCTGTTTTTGACTTCAAATCACAGATTTCATCCGTGAAATACCACTCTGCTGTTTGGAGGGAGAAATGGGCCTTGACTAAAAGCTGCCAGCAAAGGCAGGGACTTGGATAGTGATAGAGGAGGAGCTGGGGCAGCCGGAGGGTTGGCTGCCTTTAGCCTTATTCCCACTGCTTTCCTGGTTAACAGCTCTGTGCTGTCAGTGTCAAGCTGGGACATGCCAGAGAGCCGAGCGAGCAGAGCAGCAGGGTAAGTATGCCTTCTACTGACCTACAAAACGCAGCACTCATCTCCACCTCCTGCTTTAGACGTAAACTGCTTCACTTGTAGCCTTGACAGATTCTTAAGAGCCACATAAATGGGACACTGCGCTGTAACTAAAAATGCACTTTGCAAGTTTTATCAAGATTTCTACCGATTTTCGTATAAATCTTCATTTCAAGATTGTGGCTAGTGTTCGCACATTTAGGCGAATAGCGGTTGGTCGATATCACATCAAGTGAGCCATATCACTTTGTGGCTTACAAAAAAATAATAATACCAACCACAAAGTGCAACTGCCACAATAAGCAAAATTAAGAGGGTGTTGAAACCGACTTACTCACGTGCGTAACTAAACTCAAAATTATTTCCTAGATATTCATTATTTTCTGTGTATTACATGAACAAGATTAAGAGCCGAATGCTACACACCACTTGAGGGCAGGTTGGGCCATATGGATAAAATCTATCATGATACAAGTAATTGTAAATCAAAATACCAATATACATATATTACAACATATTTTAGAAATCAAAAGATGCTAATGTATAAAATGACCAGACATGAATGTTTGTTTGGCTTATTTAGCAAATTAAATACCTGACAAATCAAAGTACTTCAAAGCACTTACAGTAATCACATTGATGCAAAAGTTATATAAAGTGCAATATTACCATACAGGAGTCCTGCTCAGTGATTTGCAACATTGCCTAAAGGAAAAGGAAATTACACCCATTAAAGGAAAAAACACCTCTGTATAAAAATGCTGTGGTAAAATATCTGACAGTACAAAAAAAGTATAAACTTGTATTGTCTCGTGGCATGTATCGTCATATCGCCCACCCTTATTTCAGAATTTCCTCCAGGTGATAAGCCAACCAGATCCTGATGCATGACGGCCACAAACATTAAATACACACCACTGTGTGAAGTAGCAGCTCTCTTCTTTTTCCCCACAGGTTAATGTTTTACTTCATGTGTAAGTGTTTGTTTATGATGTTAGCAGAGGTAGCGTTTGTTTCAAAGGAAGTGGCCCACCTCCACTATGAAACTCTGCTGGAAACTGTGCACCCAAAAAAATTTCTCACACACAAGTAAGAAAAATTCATCTGAGAGCATCATTACATTTAGAAGCTTGTAGAGAATTCACAAAAGTTCCAAAAACAACGTAAAAACACTGAGGAGCATGTAAGTGTGAATACAATGTTTGCACAAGGAAGTTCACTGAACTTTGTCAAAATAATGGGTTAGTAAATTAAATGAAATAATGTGTATTTGAGCTCTCTTTTACAGTGTATAAGTCATTACTGTCAAAGTGCATCAACACATCATATCATGTTCATTATCATGCATCACAAGTGCGCATATTCAAGTTAGTTTAACCACCAAACTTTCAAAATTTCAACAAAGCATCCAACTGTTTTTTTTTGTTTTTTTATGAAATTCGCCCTTAAATATGTCAAATTCAGCATATGAATTCACAAATAAAAGTTTATCATTTTGGGCAAACCTGGATTTAATCCAATCTGACTTGAGACAGTGCATTTAAAACTTGTTTTCAATAATTTGACTGTGCTATTTTTCAATGTTTTGATCAGTGTGTAAATGTACGGTTATCTATTTGAGGAGTAAATATTCCTGAGGTCAACACGAGGTCACAGCACATGCCAGCTGGATTGAATCCAGGCACCTGCGGAGGGACAACTGCCTCCATCTAACAACTGCTTTACAGTACTTCTCATATTCAAACTCTGTCCACTGAGTGATTGTGAACCTGACAGAACCAGTCGGCTATATTACTAGCAGCAGGCACAGAGAAAACTAAAGAGCACAACCACACAAACCACACCCCCTCCCCTCCCTTCTCCACCCTATTTCATCAATTAAAAATGAAGAAAAAAAGAAAATAAGCATGCCAGACAGAAGTTAAGAACACGGCAGAACACACCCCCTCTGAGGAGAACTACAACTACCAAGATCAAAATACTACAAACGCACAGATGCTTGCTACCAACCTGCGGCTATGCTAGCATTGCTTGTCATCTCACATTAATATATGATTCAATTAAGCAAACACAGATTACTGTTCAAGCTGTAATTTACACTTGATATTTGACTCTAGTTGGCAGTGTCTAAATGCCAAGGACTGGATACAGCTTTGACCTGTATCAAGTGAGTGTTTGTGTTTTCAATCAAGCAACGGCACATCTGTAGATAAGTAGCGAGCACATATTTCATCAAGATCACTTATCACTTCCGCAAGAAATTTGGCCACGTAGACACAGCGCTGCAATGGACTTTCATGAAGCTTTTTACAGCATAACTGACTGACAGCAAGTAGCTTCTGGCAGTGTGTTTAATACTGAACTGGGGGCAAGCATGCAGAGCCATTTCCAAACGGTAACCTGATATGTTTTCAGCTTTCACCTTATGTGATAATTTCATTTAAGGTGCAGCGAGCAGACTCCATCACACATATTACACGGCGCAAGAAGACTGAATTTCTCGCCACCGGCACTGAAGGCTTTCCATATAATTTTAATAGAGCCTACAGCTTTTGCACTAACCAGAACATGCTGTATGCTGTTTAGTTTTTCTGCAACCTGCATAAAAAGATTCACTCAAATCCCTGACTGCACTGCATGTGGCAGAACCGATTTCTCACAGAATGATGTTAGTTGAGAGGGGGGAAAAAAATGAAGTGATCGAATGGAGAACAAACCCTGAACTTGAAAATAACAATGCAGGCCTTACCTTGCTTCCCTCGGCTTTCGGCTCCTGTGATTGCAAGTGATTCAGAGAGTAGTGTTTAAAAGTCCTGCTGCTAAAACCACCTGAGCTCCACTGGGCAACAGTGTCAAGTCTTGAGAGACCAACAGATTTTTTTTTTCAATCATTTAATATTTTGTGATGACAGCACACAGTGTAGACAGACCCCACAACAATTAAATTCCATGCTTCTTTCCACGATTTCCATGGCTCCTTTTCAGGCCTGAAATCATAACAAATAACCTTGGATGCCAAGATTTCATCTACAAAATGTACCTTGAGTCAATATTAAGTGGTACAGGTTTTGTACATGAGCATGTGCAAGTCAAAACCACTGTTTTAAGGGGCCAACTAGTTATTGTTAGAACTAAGAAAAGAAGCTTAGTTCCCCACCATATTACTACGTTTCTGATATAAATCAGATCAGTTATTTCTGCTTTTCCTGCATGCTATTTCTTGCTCACAAATTACTGATGATGCTGTTGTAGTTTAATGTGAAAAGCTTAACAAATCCTGCCAGGGTGTTAGTACCCTGGTGCAAAAAGCACTGGGATTAAAGCAGCCACCAAATACATATTAATGCCACTTGCACAGTAATCCATTAAGTGCTCTTTGCATTACTAATGGTAAAAGAGTTGAGGATTCTCCCCAGGTAGTGCAGACACTGTGAAATGACACACTCAGCGCAGCGCTACTGTGACAGAGACAAGTGAAAGCATCGCTACACTGAACTGTTCTTCACAACTAGCAAGGGAAATAAGAGAAAATGAAAACAAGGAATTCACATAAAAAGAGAAAAATATTGATATCGTAACACTGCACAGCAGAGGGCTGCGGGAGCAAGTCAAAAGACGACAGAGGCTATTAAAAAACAAACTGAAAATTGTGTTGCTTGACATGTTTAATGGTTGGTTGCACATTTTTAAACACACAAACTAATCACTGAAGTCCTTGATTTGGCCAAAAATATCACTCTTTTTCCATCTCGGTTGTTTGCCTCTTATTTCTTAACCGAGTCCTTCTCCATCATCCTTGATCATTGTACAGCAGTAATATTTGCTCCATGTAATGTCTGCGTGCTGTCACTCTGTTAACACTGTGTTCACACTGCGAGCAACTTGACAGATGGATGGATATATCCTAATCCTACAATCTGTGTGGTGGTCTCAAATAGGACTCCTGTGGTAAGTTCATCACTGCAAATGTTTTAAGTTAGCTAAAGGGCGAGGACACCCACACACATCACGTGTCACTCGCACAGTAATCCATTAAGCGCTCTTTGTATTACAAATGGTACATGTGAAATGTAATGTAAATATTGTCCCTTTATGGACATGCATTTTCTGTCACATATCTCCGTTATAAACTGGTTTAATTTCCTGATTCCAGATTACTGCTTCAAAGAAAAAATAAATCTATTAATAAAATCAAAAACTCACATCCCCATAGATGTCATGACGCATGCCGCCATTCTACAAGTGTCTCTTTTGAGACTTTCATCTATTCATTATTTTTAACCTTTCTAGAGCTCTGTCAACAGAATATTGATCAACCATTTTAATAACCAAGTAATTGTTTTTAAGTAATTTTTCAAGCAAATGTCAAACTTTTTCTGGTTCCAGCTCATCAAATGTCTGAATTTTCTGCTTTTCCTTGTCGTACATGATGGTAACTTTTGGAAGAAGAAATTTAATATCATCACATTGGGCTCTAGGAAATGGCGATGGGCATTTTTCACTGTTGTGTGATGTTTTATTATGCCAAATTATTAATCAACCAATCAAGACAATAATCGGGAGATAAACCAATAATGAAAATAATCACTAGTGGCAGCCCTAAACCGTTCTAATAAATGTTTTAGAGAACTGTCGAGCTTTGATTGGCTAGAATTATATTTTTTGTTTATTTTGCAAACTCGCCAGCTAAAACTACAAACAAACAAAATCCCATCACCAGGGAAATAATACATGTTGGCTGTTAGAGGCTGGTGAAAGTAAAAAGTTGTTATTTAGTTATTATTAAACAAGTTTATTTCAACATTCAGGTCGTTGGGAAATGTTGGACTTCCAGGGATTTCTTAAAAAATGTTGCTCACAATGTGAACACACAGGCACCAACAGAATTCTATTGGTATACTTGGCGAGACACACCAGCTAAATACCTCACATAAAAAGGATGAAGTTGCTCGCTTTTGGTGACCAATAACACAAAATACAGAAAAAAAGAACCTGACAATCGTTACTGGACTTACCATCTCATCCCCGGGCAGCCAGTATCCTTCCTGCTCGATGCCAGCTTTGGAGCCCTTGCAGCCAACAGTCAGGGTCTCCACCACCAGGCCGTCCTTCACGGCCAAGCTCAGCTGTCTGGCAGTCTCCTTAGGGTGCATGCCAAACACACGGCTCAGGTACCTGGGCAGGTGGAGGTCGAGAAATTATTGAGCAATGTGCAACGGCAGCTGTGCTGATGGTTGCCATTTTTCCATGCTAGCCAAACATGAACATTTAAAATCCCAGTCTACAGTAAGTTTAGACCTACAAGTCAGATGAGTGCTGCCGTCATAAAATTGAAAATTTAAATGGATGTTTATGAGTCAGGTGAAGCTCAAGACCCTTTTACATCCTTGAAACCAGCTCTAATAACTGTACACACGATCATCAGTCAGAGAGCAGGCACTTTTCTTCTATGGTCTTAAAATTGTTTGACTCTCAGATTTGTAATTTTCCACCAAAAATACCCCAACGCTCCATAAATTATATTTATACTACCCAAGAAACAGATGAGAGATATATATGGTTTGAAATTACAAGCAGAGACAGTGTTTCTCATCTATTTCCTCTTCTAATGTGCCACATTTTCCAGTTCGGGAGCGCATGAGATTCAAATGATGGCCCGCTTGATTCCTGCAGCTGCCTGCTGAGTGGCAGTGAACCTCTCTGAGCAAGGTCATGTATCCTCTACTGTGGCAGACAGCCAACGAACAGAATATGCCAGTGGGGAATCAGGTGAGAGTCTGTATTTACTCCTGGGTTACAATGGAGAGACCTATAGTATGTCTGTGAGGTGAACACAAGTCAGACAGGAATACTTAAACCAAAGATGCTAAAACCAGAGTACCAGGGAACCCTGATGAGACTGGCCGTTCTATATATTTCACTCTTACTGTTATCATCTTCCAACCTGCGATAGTAAGGTTCAAATTTCTTTAGTGACATTTACAAATTTGGTAGTAAAACAGTGTTTGAGTTAGGTTGCCTAGAGTTAAAATCGCAACTTTACTTATGAGTGTCTACTTGTGGTGACATGGAAAATCCAAGAACAGCTGGCTTTAACTATCAACCCAATCCGGTCTCTTTGTAGTGCACGAGCACAAAAATAATAAACCTTAAATAAATTATAAAGCTTTATACATTTTATAGCAATTAAGTAGGACAGAAACAAACAATTATTTTCCTTCGGATTAATTTTACAGTTATTTTCTTAATTTATCGTTTTGTCGATAAAATGTCAAAAAATAATTTTAAACAACGCCCATCACATTTTCTTAAAGGCAAAATTACGTATTCATATTGCTTGCTTTGTTTGACAAATAGATCTAAGGTATCTAGTTAATTATTATATAAGATTAAAAAAAACTACAAAAAACAGCAAACGCTCACGTTTGAGAAGATGGAACCATCTAATGTTTGGCATTTTTGCTTAAAAAATGAAAGACTTAATAAAATAGTTGCTAATTCATTTTCTAACAGTCTAACCCACAAATCCTTTCAGCTTGAACCATTTCAACACTGCAGATGTGTGTCTAGCTGTATAGTATTAGTAGTAGTGTAGTATTGGGCGACATAAAAGACTTTGAGAACAGCTGGCTTTAAATACCAACCCATTCCAGTGTACTGCTTTAATTTATTTGCATAAAAATAATATCAAAATTAGAAAACAAACATAATCAATACACTTTATTAATATATTTTTGTGTGTTTTGAGTATTTGTATTTGATACTGGAGTTATTTTGTATTATGTTGTGATCGACTAGACGCTATTTTTATCTTTGGTTACTGTATTTTTTATTAACTGACTGATCCATTTTACTATAAAAGGTTTATTAAACATATCATGGGGCAAAAGTAAATGTCAGAGTCAAAAATTCCATAAATTTTACAGTCGGTTAAACACATACCAGATTTTGTAAAATAGCAATTAGCTTGGTTAATGATTAACTAATTGATTTTAAGCTGCCTGACTGCTGTGGCTGTGACTCTGCTGTACGAGGAGATTACATTTCCAGCTATGTGAGAGAGGGTGGTTAATTATTCGCCCCTGCCTCGCTCTTCTATTTCCACAAAACCAAAGTCATCACCCTCTTAGCCACAAAGCCTGTTTGGTGAAATTAAGCTACAGCGGGACTGGATAGGGTGGAGGGTGGGGGGTGTTGTGCGGGTGAGCTGGGGCTATCCGTTGCATGCCGCTGCTTACTGTTGCCATGACAACAGCCGCTCGCGGCCGGTATTCATTTGGCAAGCAGCCAGCTCCAAGGTGCTCGCCAACTTGCCGTATGAGATGTGCTAAGTGTTTCGTTTAGTGTCTGCTCCATCCGCCGACTGAAAGGAATGAGTGATCAGCGAGGTCTGCCGTGCATGATTTGTCATCAATTTGCAGAGTTGGAACAATGTGAGATTCTCTGCACAGATAAAACAATGATGGTTAAAGGACGATGAACCCAACCCGCTGCAGACTCTATGTCTAGGCCCAGTTTCTACTTAGGGGGGGGGGATGGCAATATAGGGTGGCTGACTTCATGGCAAGAATGGCAATGAGTGCGTAGCGATTGGAGAATGTCAGAACTCCAACAGCTGTCAATCTAAGTATTGATCGTTGCCTGGTGTGGCACTGAGTGCAAGCAGGGCTTAACAGAACATCCAATGCTGGCTTTTGCAGCTTGCACCAATACCCAATGTAACAACAATGCCAAACAGTCAGCTGATTAATCAATTAGTCGTTTAACAGAAAATTAATCAGCAACTATTTTGATGACTAATCGCTCAGGTCAATTATCAAGCAAAAATAGCAAACATTCTCTGGTTCAAGCTTCTCAAATGTGAGGACTTACTGCTTTCTGTTTTATGTCACTGTAAATCTTTGGGTTTTGACTGTTGGTTGGACAAAACAAGCAATTTGAAGGTGTGACTTTGGGTTCTGAGAAGTTGTGCATTTTTCACAATTTTCTAATATTTTACGGAGTAATCAAATAAGCAATTACATGAAAAAAATAATTATTCATTGTAGCCCTAGATCAAAGTGACGACGGGCAACTGATTATGAGCATTTCATGACAGGTAGAATTACAATGCATTCTTAATTCAACACAATGAAATTTCCAATTTCTACCCATATACAGAGCCTACTGTGTCTATTGGAACAGACACATAAGGAAAAGGAAACACTACCAATGATTAAACACTGCGTCCTGTCATTATGGGTGACCATTTTACCCCTGTGCCACCCGTTCATTCAGAACAAACACATTTTTTAGAGTTGAAACACACTTAAGAAATAAAAATCTGCAACAATTTTAATAATCATTAAGTTATTTCTCAAGCAAAGATGAGAAGTTTCCGACTTACTGCTTTTCTCTGTTTTCTATAATTGTAAATTGAATATTTTTGTGTTTTGTACTCTGAGTCAAGGAAAATAAGCTATTTTAATTTGGAAACTGTGGTAGCATTTTTTCAGGACTTCCTGTCATTTTATAAACTAAATGGTCAATTGATTAATCAAAACATTAATCAATAGACTAACTGACAATGAAAATTAGTTGCAGCCCTACACAATTTAAAAAACTAAATGTATTTGTGAGTTTTTCAGCTACCCTTATCACAGCCCTGAGTATAGATATTTAATTTCAAGTTATATCTGCAGACACAAGTCACCCTGTGTAATTATTAATGTGACACAACATGTCTACATACAGTAAGTTTAAATAATAACATGTTTGTGTGTGAAGGTTTTCTCCCCTCAGGTCATCACCACACTGATCTGAATTACCTGAAACCCTTTGAATAGGGAGCTGTTAGGGACTACCTTGCATGTAAGCAGGCCAAACCAGAAACTGTCCAACACAGAAGCTCAAAAACAGGTTTCTGGTTGAGAAGTTTCTTAAAGGTTAAAGATCCCTTCCAGACAAAATTCCTTGAAAAAGGACACAGCATTTTTACCTCCAATTCTTAAAAATGTACACTCATAATGTAAAACGTTGAAAAATCTCGTAAGTCTATTAGGCTACCCCTATTCGCAGTGAGGTCTGTGGATTATCCAGAGTAACCTGGACATGTTTCTAGAAGGACACAAAACTAAACAAGGGACAGATATTGTAAAATCTCACCAAATAAAAATCAGGGCTACCTGCATGCCTAGATACCATTATGGGTAAGTGGAAAAATGATTTTTGTAATTTAAGTGAACTAACCCTTTAAAGTAACCATATGGGGTGAACTTAACTCAAAGGACTCTAATGTAAACGTTCAGATATATTACAAAACACATCATCATATCTGTGCTATCTGGGGTGAACTTACTTGGAAATCCTGTCCATGTTTGCAATTTGTTTCTGGTTGCGGATGACCTCGATGGCCGCCCACACATACTGGACCACCTTGGGGTCCGCCTGCCTCTTCTTCACCACGCGTGACATGATTTCCTTATTCATCACAACTGTGGGAAACCAAAGGAAAATATACATCACCAGATGCCCTTTTGTTCTGTGAAAAAAGTAGGTTTAAGTATACTTGAGTGGCCGTACCGAAATAGAAATAGAAATAAACAAAGAGGCCACATTCTTAATGGTATCAGTCCTACCAATTAATGAATACCAGTGATAGAGTTTATAAACATGGTTTTATAGTCAGATTTTTTTTTTAAATCAAGTTTGCTGTTTATTATCGCTCCCTCTAACATAACAGGGGCTAAAGTTAAATTTTTTATTCATGCTCAGCTGATATTAGACTAGCTAATCATCAAGACAGCAAGGAAACACAAGTTTAGGTTGAGCAGACCAGCTTGACGGGAGCCTGTTAGATAAAGAGCCACTGTTTTCCTTCAAACTGATTTGCGCAGGACGAGAGCACATGGTGGTCAGCAGGGACTACAAGTGAGCACAAAGACCAAAGACTGTGCAGAACCATAAGAAACACATGTGACTGTATTTAAAGACATTGCTGACCATTAAGCATCATCAGGTGGGTACATTTGCCATTCACACTTGATGAGCGGTCATTTTAACCTTACAAGCGCTCTTGTCATTTTCTAAATATTCAGACTGCATGTAGTATATCCTCCATATAGCCTAATATAACAGCCATATTTGGCCCCATAAAAAACAAGGACTAAGGAAATGCTGTGAGTAACAAACCACTTGTCCTTGTCCTGATGCAGCTACATTGTTTACATGTTGGTCGGTGCAAACAAGAGTATCTGTCTAGACTTGCTGAGGGTGGCTTACTCGAGAGAAAAACTCCTTCCACCATCATCCTAATTGAGCTCTAGTCCTAGCCTGATTTGTGCCAAGGTTTTTTTGTGGTTTCTAAAACGCAATCCTTTTGGACCGTATTTCTAAAGTCATTACCTCTAATCTAGAACTAGATCCTTTATTAATCATCCTCGACTCATCTGAATCAACAGTAAAACTTACTTCAGCTCATTACTCCTCTTCATTAAAGCAAAAGAAAGAATACTCACACACCGGAAGAAAACTACAGTCCCAACCATCAAAATACGGCTGGACGACATAATTAATACCTTAGATTTAGATAAGATTCATTATCCTTTAAAACACAAAATCTGACAACCATGCTGCTTGGAATTATAAGCCAAACATCCGTTTTTTGGCATATCCAGATTGATTTTAGAAAGTCTGGACAGCAAAAAACCACATGAAAGGTGATTTTTGCAAATCGGATCCAAGCCACATTTGAAAGGTGGTTTGAAATACGATTCCAATCGGACTTCTACAGGTGTGTCTCAGTCCGGACGCACTGGCCGCTCAAATCGGATTTCTCGCTGCACAGCGAAGCCCGCCGTGACTGCAGCACGGAACATCGCAATGCATACCAGCCTCCTCCGTCGCTGAGTTTGTCTGGTGCGACGGGAGAGTTTTGCGCCGCGACCTGACAGGCGCGACTGTTTGGAGGGCTAGATGATGGATCTCCATTTCTAATGCTTCCGCGCTGGCAAGCCGAGTCATCAGCACATGTAGTTACCGACGCCAACATTGTTACCGCAGCAACCCATGCAGATTGGTTGGTGATGTCCAGACATGCAAATCTGATCTGATCGCTTGTAAATAACAGCGCGGACAGCCTGTCTGAAAGATCTGATTTGAGAAAGCGATTTGCCTGCAGTCTGAACAAAGTCTTTGCTACCTTTTTCCTGATTTGACAGTTTGCTTCACATATAGTGATGTTTGTGCCTGGGTCATTTGCTTCAGAAGTACGTGCAATCACAATAGCTTGAGATGCTTTGAATAAAAGTTCTTGGGAAATGGCATGTGTGGTAGCTTTGATGCAACGACAACAAGTCCAAGAAATATTTGTTGTAACCTTGATCATCACTCTTCACATGCTAGGTGTTTGATGTTAGTCAGACTACAGCTACAAACACTTTTTTGCTGAAGAAATAAATTTATAATTATGCTGAGAGTCTGTGTCATATCCAGGAACCATTTATTTAAAATTCATATATGTAAGCCTTATTCCTCCATTAGAGGAGAAATATTTATATCATGCCATGTTGCCATTAGGAGGACGTTCGAAATACCTCTGTTCATTTCCCTCTGTGCCATGTGGACATCAAAACAAATGTCAGAAAATGTCAGAGGGAATTTGCCAAGGAAAACTCTTACAGACCTTCAAAGGTTTTGAATAATACTGGTTTGCTTCTTTAATGTGGTGCTCAGGCTCGGCCTTCCCCGAATATCTTGAGAAATTCAAATCCAATTTTATGCGGTCCTCCTCTTAAACCATCCGTGAAACCTAAGATGTCACTTTCATAAATCGCAGCCAAAAGCTAACCATAATAATGCTTAGAGCATTTATATACGAAGGAAGATTCTTGGCTTTAGTGCACTTTGTGGTACAAGAAGGTTGTGACAGATGTCGAGAGAGTGTTCATCTTCACACTTTTCTCATGAGACTATGAACTGTGGTTTAGGGTGAAAAAACACATAAGAAAAATCAATGTGGTATTGAGAGCAAACAAGCAGGTCACCCAAAGATAAATGCCAAATGATGCTAAAATCAACACAAAGCAGCAAACAGGCAAAATATATTGTCCAGAAGTGTAGTGGGTCATATTTTGGTCACGGTCACGGTGGAGGCTTCTTAAGCTGAGATAGTGTGTGATATAATCATCTCCTTAAGCATAGTATTTTATATTTCTGCTCCGTTCCAGACTGGTACAGACTACATCCAAGCCTGGGCTAAAGTTAACAAATATCAGTCTGATGCAGTTGATATTAAGGTTGCAAGTCAGGCTCACATAAAGCACTCATTTTCACCATCTGGACTCCTCTAAATGTGTCTATCATTATTAGATTTCTCTGCCTATTTGTTATTGATTAAAAATCAAAATGTTTCTTGTTTTCATAATTTCACAACTGTATAGAAAGCTAAATAATAATAATTACGACAAATAAGACGATACTTTGCTCATAATTTTCAGACATCACAAATTCTGGACTTTCTAAATGAATAAAATCCAGCCACACTGAATGCAGCACTGCAGTCTCCAGGAGGTAAAACAGGATTTTGACACTTGTGTCACTTAGTGAAATGAAAGCTTTTGCAGTGTCTGTCCACAAAGCAGAAGTGGTAGTATTATTTTTGAAAATGGTGTGCTTACTTGGATGCCAACAAGGAAACACTAGAAACTTTTTTTTTTCAACAGTGTGTGAATATTCTGACATTTTCTGTGCCACATTTTTCACGCATCTCAGCTTAAATCAGATCAGCACTGTTGGTAAAGAGAGCCACAGTGAGTGGGAAATCAACCTACAAATTCAAATCAGGTAGTTTTGCAGACTTTACAGCATCAGGGCACAGCTGAAGGAGAAAGGGGGATTGGGAGCGGTAAGGTGACAGTGAGTAAGGTGAGCTCCCCTGTTCTGTATCAAGCGCAGTAGGTGTGAAAAGAGAGCCACCTGTGCCATGATGCCAAGGCAGCATGGCCACTCCGGCTCTCCCTCCTCCATGTGCGTCCGCTGTACTGGCATGCACACAACACAGCCACCTCTGCCTGGCACACCGCTGCCAGCCCGCACCTCCGTCTCCAGAGAGATCACGGCGACAGGACGGCGGCTCTGCACGCCAACGTGCTCCCCAATCAATTAGGCAAGGTGTGCGACACTGGAGGCTAATTAGAAGACAGCCAGCACAGGTTGAGAGGGTTTTTGTGGCTCGCAGGGTAAACAAAGACACGACACAGCACCTTTAGAAAACCTGACAGCTCCACCTAACCTAACTCCAAGCCAAGAACCACCCCTGTTAGTTGTGATATCAATTAAATCAACTGTGACGACCACACAGGTCTGAAGGATGCTGTCCAAAGATTTTAGCATCTGCTATCAGCTAACAGCAACCACACTGACATGAGACCAAACGGGACCTTCTGTGTAAGAAGACCTAGATTATAACACTGTGGTTAAAAACTCAACAACAAATCTAGTAATTAAATGGCAGACTAAACACCACTCGTAGATTTGGCAACAAAGAGGGTGCCGTGGAAGGCCACGGGTATTGCCATTCAATAAGCTCAATTTTGCTACTCGCAGGCTAGCTAACGTTCAAACCGATGCTTGTTAAGACAAAAAGACCGATTTAGGGTGTTCTGAATAGCTTGAACCTGTCAGTTTACATTGTTTATAGCTTGAATGATAACACAAAACCCAGAACAAACACGTAAAATCAATGGTTGGCTGACAAGCAGGCTAACGTGGGGAGTTAATTTTTGTTAGCGATGCTAGTAAACTGTTACGTAGCTAGCTAACCTTAGCTGGTTGATGGTAAACCTAAGCTAGCCAACTTGTCAGCCAACCTAGACAAGATTCACAACCACAGCGACGAGCTAGCAGTATTTCGAGTACACACGGAGCTCTATCCGTCGTCACAAAACAGCGAGACACTGTCGGCTAACTAGCTACCTACTCGTTTGTTTTGGAGGGCGCCATGTTCACAATCCTCCATCACGGGTTAGGAAAGGCAGCCGCGGCTAAGCTAGCCGTGCTAGCGCCTCTAGCTGCTGGCTAGCTAGCCGCAGTGTTGTCATTGAGCGTGTGCCATTTTCATCATAAAGATCAAACTCACCTTTGCTACGGTGTCGCTAACACACAGCGCTGCAGGGAATCCGCGAAGGATTGAACGCGAGGCAGCTTACATTAGTATTTTTCGGGCTAGTTGAGGCTGTGGATGGTGGTTTGTGTCCAGCTGGCCACAGTACAGCAGCGCTGGGCTGGGAGGTAAACACAGACAGCGCCAACAGAGCCGAGCGGAGCTGGTGAACCAGAGGGAGAACTCTAGTGGTGGAATCCGGCGTACTGCACCCAACACCCGGGGCTCATCAACCGGATCTTTAAAGGGGCAGTCCGCTGATTTTACATGTCAAAGTCAATTTGCCAGTCATGTAAGGCAAGCACGTTTTTTTTTTATGTGACTAAGTTTTTATTGTTTTTTCTTTATGGAGGAGATATTGTGCTGGCATTGCATAACACGTCTACATCTATTCACTAAGGTGATCCCATATGCATTATAAGTGCACACAAATGTACATTCACATAGTGAGATGGAATAAAATAGAAAAATAAATAGTGTGTGCATAATGCAGAAAAGTAATGTTCACCCAGGAGAACTCAGGATAGGCACATTGGTGTGCTGTGCCCTAGCCAAAAACTTTCAAATAAAACATAATAAAATCCAATGCAATTTATTATAAATAATTTTTCAACCAATTTCCAATTTATTAAATACACAAAGGCAATTCAAAGTGCTTTACATAAAGCATGAAAAAAATAAGGCAATTTATAAGAGTAAATAAGGACAGTAGAAATACAGTAGGTTTCAGTGAAGTACATTCACTCAAGTACTGTACATTTGATGTGCTTGTACTTTGCTTGAGTATTATCTTTTCATGCCACTTTATACTTTTACTCCGCTACAGTTTAATGGGAAATATTGTACTTTTTACTCCACTACAGTTATTTGACAGGTATAGCTACTGGTACTTTACAAATTAAGATTTTTGGGGACAAAATGCATGAAGAGCTTATAAAATATGATGCTCTGTTATAGATTAAACTACCAACAGTATACCTGTACACAAGTAGTTGATTAATCAATTAGTAAAATAAGTGAGAAACTATTTTGATCATCAGTTAAGTCAGTTTTCAAGCAAAAATGCCAAACATTTATTGGTTCCAGCTTGTCAAATGGGAGGATTTACAGATTTGTCCTTGTTATTATTAGGCCTATTGCTGTTATTATTATTATTATTATTATTATTATTTAATAGTTGGAGAAAACAAGCATTATGAAGGTGTTGCTTTGGACTTTTGTTGGTTTTACAAACCCAACGATCAATCAATCAATCGCCAGTTAATTGAGAAAATAATACGCAGATTAATCCTTAATGAAAATTATCATTGGTTGCAGCCCTATACAAAAAAGTTAAAAAGCTCCACCTCAACCAACTGAAGCAGTAAAATCCTGCTTTCACATTCGTACATGAGTAATAATAATGTAATGATAGAATATTTAACAGTACAACAGTCACAGGGGATGGTTTTTCTGCATTGAGTACTTTTACTTTAAGTACATTTTTCTGATTGTATTTACATACTTTTACTGAAGTAACATTTTCAATGCAGGACTTTTACTTAAGTCAAGGATCTGAATACTTCCTCCACCATTGGTAGATTTAAAAGATTTCAGAAGTGTAAAAGTATACAAATGTAACATCTTTATATGACCCCGGGAAAGGTGGAGGCAAACATAAAAGTTTTAAGCCTAGATTAATAATAACACAGGGTTAGAACAGTCCTCAAGTGTTCTGGAAGTTTATTCCAGATTTGTGGTGCATAGAAACTGAGCGCTGCTTCTGCATGTTTGCTTTTGACCCTGGGGACAGTGAGCAATCCTGTCCCAGATGATCTCAGAGCTCTGGATGGCTCATAACAGAGCAGCATACCAGAGATGTATTCTGGCCCCAAACCATTCAGTGCGTTATAAATCAATAAAAGCATTTTGAAGTCATTTCTTTGATGGATTCTTTCTTAGTTTTAGTGAGCACTCAGGCGGCAGCTGTCTGACTGATTTATTACAGAGACCTGGGAAGACAGACAGACAAATAATCAAGCCTTCTGAAAACAAAAGCATGATCAAGTCTTGTTGAGAGATGAGTCATTTAAGTCTTGCTATATCTTTAAGGTGGTAATACGCTGATTTTGTCATGTTTGTCAAGTATGAGAAAATTACCAGCAGATCTAAACATGGCTGATGGTTGTCACTCTTGTTTTTGTGGCATATGCCAATTTTGAGTGTTGGTGGTTTTTAGACACGCCACCAGTGGCGGTCGGTCATCTCTTGGCCCACTACTTTGGACTATTACATCATTAATAATAATAATAATAATAATTTGGACTATTGGAGGGACAAAAGAACACATTTTAAGACATTGCCTTGTGCTGTGGGATATTAGTGTTTGGTTGGCTATCAGATAAAATAAGTAACAGATTAATCGATAATAATAAAAAATAATCCTTATTTGCAGCCCTAAAAATAGTTTTCACTGGCAGCTTTCACTTTTCGTATTGAATATATGAAAAAATACTGTGATCATGTGAAAAAAAAAATTTTTTTTCATCTATACATTCAGATCTAGAAAATCAGTTTGTAACCACTGTGGTGAAAAAGAACATGCTCCATTCATTGATGATAATAATGATGACATTTATACTGCTTTTTTTCCTTTAAGTTAGACAATGAGCGCCTTTTACGCTTGAGCAGTGGAACGGAAAGAGCTGAAAAAAGAACAGAAACAGAACAGTACCAATAAAACACAGCAAACATATAGATATGTAAAAAAATGCATGCAAAATACATCATACAAAAGATGCAATGACTTTATCTATTCACATGATGGCAAGGACCCCTGGGGACCTGTATTTGTAGTCTCAGGGATCCCCGTCTGATAAGATTTAATTATTCCATAACTGTCTGTACAGTAGATTGGCAGATTAACAGTGAAGAGTGTGAAATCTATGATCAGAATAGTGATTCTTATACATTCTCTCATTGTGCTAACTTTTAGTCAGTGAAATAATAGTGAAATTAAAATATTCAGCATTTTCCTGGGGACCCCCTGGAACCACCTCAAGGACCCCTGGGGTTCCCTGGACCCCAGTTTGAGGACCGCTGGGCTACAGGAGATACAACTACAGTTTACAGTATATCCTTCTAATAAAGACCGGATTAACTTCAATTTTGAATTTCATGGCAACTTTTTAAAAGCGATTTATTTCTACAATGCTCCTGCGTGGCAATTACAGGTTAATTGTTAATTGTTCAAAACAGTGATAAACTTGTGTGCCACCTAAACTCACTGCCGCTTTAATTGCTCCATTCTATTTAAGTATACATGACTCAGCAGTGGCTCCAACAGGAGCACCATAAAACCAAAATCCAGCATAGAGAGGCTGAGTGAATGTGGTCTGGACTCTGTGGAGGAGAGTCATGGTTTCAGAGATGCTGTAGAAGGACAGAATACCTGCACTGTGATNAGTTTGGACATTGTTATGTCTAAATTCATAACACCTGTTGACACAATCTAATGCCCAAGACTTGTCATTGTATCCAAATGCACATTTATTTGAATTTCCTGTTCTGCCAATATCTTTGTATGCAATTGCTACTGTACATCTACTTCTCCACTCCACCTCCCAGTAACAACGTCCAGTCAGACTCTCTCTACTCAGAACCTGCCTATAATAACTGAATCTGCCTGGGTCACTAGAATACGACTGTACTTCTTTCGTTTGCGTTGCTTTTCTGTTCCGTTCAGATAATAACACCTTTGTGTGTGCTGTGTTTGGGTCCAGTGTGATTTCACGTGAATATTTTAAGAACTCAGCTCTGGTCTTGGGCTCTGGTTGTGGCAGTAAAACATCCACTTCAGTCACAGTCAGTGAGATGTTTGTCCNGATGAGACGGATCAGCTCAGTGAAGATCTTCTCACTGTCCTCCACTGCTTTATCAGCAGAGCGATTGATAGCCTCCTCCTCCTGCTGAAGCTCCTTCACATCTTTCTCTCTGTCCTGGATTCTCTGCTGGATGTTTTGTCGACTCACCTCGAGCTCTCTCTGCCTCTCAGTCCTTTCTGCTGCAGCTGAGACTGTGTCGTGGCCTTTATGTTCATCCACAGAGCAGAGATAACAGATACACTTCTGATCAGTACGGCAGAACATCTTCTTCACCTCATCATGACGAGAGCAGATGTTCTCCTGGAGCTTCTTGGAGGGGTCCACNGTAAGAGGCCAGACAGACCAGACAGGACTTGAGGGCTTTCAGTTTTCTCCCAGTGCAGACATCACAGGCCACATCTTCAGGTCCAGCATAGCAGTGATCAGCAAGAGCAGCTTGGAGTCCAGTCTTCTTCAGTTCCTCCAGTACAACTGCTAACATGGTGTTTTTCACCAGGACAGGCCTCGGTATAAAGAATTGTCTGCACTGGGGGCAGCTGTGGATTTGCTTTGGATCCTCCTCATCCCAGTGGGTTTTAATACAGTTCATGCAGTAGCTGTGTCCACAGGGAATAGCCACCGGATCCTTCAGTAGATCCAGACAGATGGAACAAGAGAAGGTTTCCCGGTCCAGCTGAACTCCTTTCTGCGCCATTTCACCTCTCAGTGGCAACGACTGTCTGATAGTTTTGCTTCCTCTGAACAGGAACAAAAGTCTGTGCTCTGATCTAACACAAATATTTGTTTTGTAAGCCTCCTCACCTGCTGATCATCATGGGCTTGTCAGCTCTCTTAGCTGGCAGACCTGTGAAGGGGACGGAACAAGGAAATATGAGGACAGGTCCAAGAGAGAGGTGTGACCAGTTTTTTTTTTTCATTCTAAGAGGACAGGAGCTGGTTGAGAGAGGCATGGTATGCTGCTGTCACAAGGCAGAGGTTCATGAAGTTGAATAAGGTGTATTTGTTTTGGGTGGATTTTGTCCTATTTGTAGATTTGATTCACTTTGCATGTTAGTTTGCGTTGATCTGCCTGTACTCACAATTGATTACAATTTGTCATCACCTTTTCCCTCCATTTCCACAATGTAGACAGTAAAGTTCAGAACTAAGTAACTAACTAATGACTTTTAGTGGTTTGACACCATTTACCATGATGTATGACAGAATGCACTTTTATTATAAAGCTTTTTATCAGCCTAAAAACATGTTATTAACTAAAACATGCAGACAAAGTGAGTTGAGGAGCTTTAACCTCCACTACATCCCTGGTTAGCAGGATGAAGGCGCCCTCTTGTGTTGTGCTTCAGTTCTCACATTTCAGTTGTTAACCTGCTGTGATGTTCACTGCAGGAAGACATGTAAAAACTTCACNGGTATTTTCTTTTAAAGGGGCAGTGTGACTTTTACTATTTTTCATCATGCAGTGAAGATTAGAACAAAAAAAAGTTCTTTCAATCATTTTCAGCTCACAACAGTTGAAGCTAACACTGCAAAGATAAGCAATCCCATTATCAGAAGAGTTGTTATGTTCTGTTTATATTCTCTGTGGAAGGGAAGCTTCTTCATATGAATACAAACACTGTGTCTGTTTGTTACTAGAAATCTAGCAAACTCTACTTTTCAAAACTGTTGTTAAAAGTGCTTTACAGGATAAAGAAAAAAAGAATGAATAAAACAGACTGAGAATGCTACAGACGGGTGACAAATTAAACGAAAAACCAACATAAAGCATTTTAGTAAGGTGTTGGGCCACTGCGTGCTGCCAGAACAGCTTCAATGCACGTTGGCATTGATTCTCTGAAGTCTCTGAACTCTCCTGGAGGGATGAACACCATTCTTCCAAAAGATATTCCCTCATTTGGTGTTTTGTTGATGGTGGTGGAGAGCGCTGTCTGACACGTCGGTCCAAAATCTCCCATAGGTGTTCAATTGGGTTGAGATCTGGCATTGTCATCCTGGAAGAGACCACTCCCATCAGGATAGACATGTTTCATCATAGGATAAAGGTGATCACTCAGAACAACTTTGTTCAACTGCAGTGACCCTTCCCTCTAAGGGGANATGTTCCTACCGACGTACAATTCCCGAAAATACGTCTGCAGGTGCCTCCGCGACTATTTCACTGTGATTGACAGCTGTCAATCATGACGTTTCACCCTGTTTTTATAGCGTCAAGTAACTAATTAAAACCAAACTTATCAGAAAAACGAACACTTGAACAAACATCAGCGTGATAAGAACTACCTAAAATGACAGAAACCATCTTTGGGAAAAATGTATTTGGAGTGTACTTTGATTTTTTAGTTTGGCTCATGTCCCATCTGCTAACATGAAGGGGGTGGGACTTATGACCTATACTGGAGCCAGCCACCAGGGGGCGATCAAGACGTTTTGGCTTCA
>NTHP01000225.1:16546-31080 GCA_003416845.1 Oplegnathus fasciatus | reverse complement strand
AGTAGGATTTTGAATGAAAGACTTTTTTTCTTGTAACTGAGTATTAATATTTTTCTTCAGTTAAGGATCTGAATATTTCATCCACCACTGGTCGTGTGGGAACCCTGGAGATTTCAGTAATGATCGGAACAAAGACGATAAACAAATTTGAAATTTGAAATTTATTTCAGTCTTCGATCAATAATAGAGACAATAAGGCAAGAAACTATAAAAAAAAAGGCAATTAACTCAAATACCACGGTTGAAAACACAACACAACATAAAGATTTCTGCAGTCTAAAAAAAGGTGTAGTCTGAAGCNACTGAGACTGCGCAGTTCATCCAATTTGTGAAAGCTTTTATAGCTGCTGATTTAAAACCGTGTAGAAGCTCTTACACACTTGGTGCACAGTAAAATTATGCATTTCACATTTTGATTTTGTTTGGGGGAAAAAAGTTAATAAAAACTGAAAAAATCTCCCAGCTTCCATATCTNGGAGCGGTTCCATTGGTACCATCCACAACTTTTGACAATGGAAACGCAAAAATAACCGTTCTAATGTGTAACGAACCGAACTGAACTGAACCGGACTGCCTGGTGGAAACACGGCTTAAATGACCTCTCCCAAGTCTACAAAGTCAGAGCCACAAAGAAGGCCCAGTCAATCCTTGCTGACCCTAGTCACCCTTTGTACTGTGCTTCCATCTGGTCGCAGATACATTCTGCCAAGATGCAGAACCAATAGACTTAAGAACTCACTGATCCCTGCTGCTATTGGCTTTCTGAACAACATTAGGTAATTCTATATTTTTCTCTTTTTTTGTGTGTGTGTGTGTGTAATTGTGTTTGTGTTGACTGTGTTTTTACTGCTGGCTGTGCAATAAATTGCCCCTCAGGATAATAAAGTTTACCTTGACCTTGACCTCTTTATGAAAATCCACAGAACAATAAATGAAATTACCTCAAGTTGTAGACAACTACACAATATCTGTTGTCTCATGTGTGTCAGGACTCAACAAAACTTCTTCACACCCAAACTTGACCAAATTAATTCTGACTATTTTTCCAGTTTTTTTAAGTCTGTGTAATAAATCCTCTTTATTGACTCAGTGCACAAAGAAAATGTTGGTTGTAAAAAGCAACAAGTGANTCATGAACAGATTCACTTCATCCACACAATCAGTTTGTTTGAGCAGAATCTCAGCTATGTAAAAGAAAATAATGAATGATCTCCTTATTGATTATGATCATGATAATTACAATTTTTTTTAATACCACATAACAACAACAACATTTGGTCTGCCAAACAAATGAATGTAAATGTAATTATAGATTTCTTTACAAATGTACAAAGTGGTGAGAACAGAATATCTACAACAAAGTAAGGTCTGGTGCTTTCTCTCTTAAAGTTAAACAACCAATCAGGCGTGTCCTGCACACGCTGCGGGCAGCTCCCCTCCCCCACGCACGCACTCACTCTGTCAAGCGCTGTATCTTCAGTGAGCGGATGCAATGGTGGACAAACAACCACCAAACAACCGCTTACACATCTTACACGACAAAGACAAGTAAACAGAAGAAGGCCAATGAAGAAAAGCAAGCTAAAAAGAAAGAATTAGACTGAGCGACTCTGCAGGGAGGGGCTTTGGAGACGAGCTGGAGCGCAGAGAGATAGGGAGGGGGAGGGACCTGGAAGTTGTACTTGTTCAAATTTTCAAGTGAAGTCCACTCTCTTCTCAATCCTACCGACTTCAGCTTTAAGACTCATGCAGTGGAAGAGAAACAACAACATACAAATACATCGATACAAATATTCAACAAACATTTAGAGCACAGAGAAGTTTACATTTTCATGCAGAGAAATGTCAGTTCAGTTGAACAAACATCATCCTGAGCAGTGAGAGCCTCCATGGCTAAACAGACACAGGAAGGAGCGCCACCTAAAGAAACTCAAACATTTACAGAACAACTAATGAGAAGATGTCAAAGTACCACCCATAATGTTTGACTGACAGCTGATCTCTGTGCAGTGAANTTAAAACACAGAATTTAACCCACTGACCCTTAAATGACTTCTGACTATTTGAGTTTACAGAACTCAGCTGTGTCTCCATAACAGCCGTCAAGACAAAGTCCAGCATAGAGAGGCTGAGTGAATGTGGTCTGGACTCTGTGGAGGAGAGTCATGGTTTCAGAGATGCTGTAGAAGGACAGAATACCTGCACTGTGATCCAGGTACACTCCTACTCTGGAGGACCGAGGACCTGAGACGGGAGTTTCAACATTGTTGTACCAAAAGTTATATCTGTTTTTATACCAACCTAATGACCAAGATTTGTCATTGTTTCCAAGTCCACATTCTTTCACGCTCCCTCCCCTGCTGACATTCTTGTATGCGACTGCTACAAAAACTTCTGTCCCTCTCCACTCCACCTCCCAGTAACAACGTCCAGTCAGACTCTCTCTACTCAGGACCTGAGACCATCCAGTGAATCTGTCTGTGTGACTAGAATAAGACTGTTCTTCTCTCATTAATGTTGCTTTTCTGTTCCCCTCAGATAATAACAGACGTGTCTGTGCTGTGTTTGGATCCAGTGTGATTTGACGTGAATATTTTAAGAATCCAGCTCTGGTCTTGGGCTCTGGTTGTGACAGTAAAACATCCACTTCAGTCACAGTCAGTGAGATGTTTGTCCTCTTCTCTCTCAGAACGTCCTGTAGTTTATCTCTGACTTCTGACACAGCTGCTGTCACATCCTCAAAGTACCTCAGAGGACGGATNACATCATAATGAGGCTGGAGGTGTTTCTCACAGTAAGAGGCCAGACAGACCAGACAGGACTTGAGGGCTTTCAGTTTTCTCCCAGTGCAGACATCACAGGCCACATCTTCAGGTCCAGCATAGCAGTGATCAGCAGGAGCAGCTTGGAGTCCAGTCTTCTTCAGTTCCTCCACTAAATCTGCTAACATGGTGTTTTTCACCAGGACAGGCCTCGGTATAAAGAATTGCCTACACTGAGGGCAGCTGTGGATTTGCTTCCGATCTTCTTCATCCCAGAAGCTTTTAATACAGTTCATGCAGTAGCTGTGTCCACAGGGAATAGTTACCGGATCCGTCAGTAGATCCAAACAGATTGAACAGCAGAATTTTTCTTGGTCGAGCTGATTTCCTTGCTGCGCCATTTCACCTCTCAGTGATAGTGACTGTCAAATAGTTTCACTTTCTCTGAACAGAAACAATCTTTGTGCTCTGAAGGAAAACAAATCTCTGCTCCTTCTCCTCTTGCTCACTTGCTGCAGAGAATGAGGTTTATCAGCTGCCGCATTTCACACCATGTTATTTACACCCATCCTCATACCTGCAGATCTGTGAAGGGGAGGGAACAAAGAAATATATTGATAGGGTGGAGCTCGCTGTGTTTGAGGAGCAAGAAGGAAGGGTTTTAAGGTTTTACTGCATTACATTATCACAATTGTGAAAGGCAAGGTGTGTTATCTGTGATTTACAATGTGCAGTAAGAATAGTTGCACTTAGAGATATGACACTCAGCTCACAACAGTTAGGAATTTAATGTATTTCAAACTTTTCACATTTTCCAACAAAGTTAAGGGAGTTCTAAAGAAGAATAAAAAACATTGCTTCATATTTTATATTAAAGCCTGGTGAAGAGCTTTTATTCAAATGCTCAGAAGAAACTAAACATATGAACAACTAGCTATTATAAAAAGGAAAGACAAGTAATGCTGCATGGGGTTGGAGCACCAGTTCTGTGTTTACCTCAACAAGTCTGCAGGAGAAAACTCCTCTCTTCCCATGAAGACAACACTGGCTCTCTGTGATCACCTGAGGCCGAAGAATTGCTATGCTGACATTACGTACTTTATATTTGGATGAAATAAATGTAATGTACTTATAAATATCATGTAAATTCCCAGTTGGATTGTGCAGATTTAGTTTGCTTCACTTTGAAGTACTGTACGTGTTTATCATTTGACTGTGAACTAGATCAAATAATTCTTTCTAGATCAAGTCAATTTATTCACAAAGAACAAATATATAATATTTGAAATGACAATGAGCCCACCACTGTAACATCCCGTGCTCTACATTAGTCTTGTCTGTTTCATGTTTTAGTTTGCTCATTTCCTGTTTTATTTTGTGTTACTTACCTCTCCTCTCGTTTCAGACACTTCACTTCCTGCCCTTGTGTGTTTCCCGCCAGTTTGATCACCTGCCCCGCCCCGATTAGTTTCACATGTCCCTCATTAGTTACTCACCTGTGTGTATTTAGTCTGAGTTGATAAACTTATGATGAACAATCTACATTTGTCATTGAGAGATAATGAACCTTCTCCGAAGTTGTTGTCCACAGAGCCCTGCCAGGAACAGGGTTCTGTTTTAGCTCAAACTGGACGAATCTCCCCTGAACTCCAGGCCCACATGACCTCTGAACATAAAACATGGGTCTACCAGGCCACAGGAAATGCCTCTAATGGAATGGATAAGACAATTTCAGACGGTCATAAATTGATGGCAAAAACTCCAAGGACCAGGTNACACACACACACACACACACACACACACACACACACACACACACACACACACACATTTACTTAGATAAATGACTTACATTAATTTAACCCAAACCATAACCACTGACCTGTTGGACAAGCCGTCCCCAGTTAACTGGTCTTGAGTCTTAAATGTGTCCCCGAAATTAGGATAAGTCAGACCCACACACACACACACTTACCCTTAGTAGCATCTACCCATGCAGATAGTTTTGGCTTTATTTGTCCAAGTTTTGAGACATCAAAAGTTGTTTCGCTACCTGGCCCGATTTTACCTAGAAATGGTCTCTATTGGTCCTTTTTGAACAAACATTCCCAGGAAATGTGGAGACCAGGAACAAAACGAGACTAAATCCGACACTAAATGTCACTTTGGCACATTTCTCTTTGTTTCACTGCATCTGAATCACCGTGAAGATTAGTCAAAT
Source organism: Oplegnathus fasciatus (assembly GCA_003416845.1). Classification (NCBI taxonomy): domain Eukaryota; kingdom Metazoa; phylum Chordata; class Actinopteri; order Centrarchiformes; family Oplegnathidae; genus Oplegnathus; species Oplegnathus fasciatus. The sequence goes on along the minus strand of NTHP01000225.1, from coordinate 26,097 downwards.
CAGATTAGAGACACTTCTGATTAGATTTACATTAGAGGCAGCATCTAGTGGCTGTTACTGGCATCTTAAGGCAATAAAACACAATAATAATTCCTCCAGCACATGCTTGAGTGATATTAATACAAAGTATAAAGACATGTGCAATAGGTTTACCCAACTGAAAGTTATACATATTAGGCACGACAACACAACAGTTATATAACTGGAGATTANGGATGAGACGGATCAGCTCAGTGAAGATCTTCTCACTGTCCTCCACTGCTTTATCAGCAGAGCGATTGATAGCCTCCACCTCCTGCTGAAGCTCCTTCACATCTTTCTCTCTGTCCTGGATTCTCTGCTGGATGTTTTGTCGACTCACCTCGAGCTCTCTCTGCCTCTCAGTCCTCTCTGCTGCAGCTGAGACTGTGTCGTGGCCTTTATGTTCATCCACAGAGCAGAGATAACAGATACACTGCTGATCAGTCCGGCAGAACATCTTCATCACCTCATCATGACGAGAGCAGATGTTCTCCTGGAGCCTCTTGGAGGGGTCCACCAGCTTGTGTTTTTCAAAGGCAGGGGATTCAAAGTGAGGCTGAAGGTGTTTCTCACAGTAAGAGGCCAGACAGACCAGACAGGACTTGACGGCTTTCAGTTTTCTCCCAGTGCAGACATCACAGGCCACATCTTCAGGTCCAGCATTGCAGTGATCAGCAGGAGCAGCTTGGAGTCCAGTCTTCTTCAGTTTCTCCAATAAAACTGCTAACATGGTGTTTTTCACCAGGACAGGCCTCGGTGTGAAGCTCTGCCTACACTGAGGGCAGCTGTGGATCTTCTTCTCATCCTCTTCATCCCAGAAGCTTTTAATACAGTTCATGCAGTAGCTGTGTCCACAGGGAATAGTCACTGGATCCTTCAGTAGATCCAGACAGATGGAACAAGAGAAGGTTTCCCGGTCCAGCTGAACTCCTTTCTGCGCCATTTCACCTCTCAGTGGCAACAACTGTTTGAGTTTCACTTCCTTATGACTGAAACTAGTTGGAGCTCTGATCTAAACAACATGTGTTTCTGCAGTGAATGGGGCATGTCAGCTGTTGCACTTCACCACATGTTGGTTACACCCATCTTCAAACTGTAGATCTGAAGGGGAGGGAACAAGGAAATATATGGACAGAGTGGACCTGGCTGTGTTTGAGAGCAGGAAGAAGAGGGAGGTTCAAGGTTCAGCTTTATTGTCATTATGTAATACAGGATCACACAATGAAATGCAGTTGTAACCCTCTCCACTTTACACACAAAGATAATGTATAAACAGATAATAAAATATTTAAATTTGAATAGAATAAAACAATAAAATAGGCAATAGAACAGAAAAAAGTATATAAAAGTAGGAAGAGAAGAAATAAAAGGGAAAACTAAATTATATTTACAAGGAAGATACAGTTACATATATTCATACATACATACATATACATATATACTGTATATATGTATACATTCATATCATTATATATATAGTATATACTGTATATAACTGCTCCATTCATCCAGGCTTTCTCTGAACTTGAGCCAGTCTGTGCAGTAAGCTTCGATTCATTCCAGGAAGAGGAGCGGTTTGAGAGGGATACTGAGTGTTTAACACGTGTTTACAAGAGAACTTATTTCCCATTTAAAACACTGGTCATCTCAGCTTTTAGGAGGTAAACTCTTCTTAGAATCGGAGGGTTTGGAGATGGCTCTCCAGTTTTCTGAATTATCACTTCTGTTCTCTAGTAGCTATCAATGCTGTAGAAGTAACAAAATTCTTAAATATCATATATATCAAAAGTTTGGACACACCGTCTCATTCAATATTCATTCAATATATTAAATATTCAATTTTTTCTTGATTTTCATTACTTTCTACATCGTAGATTAATACTAAAGACATCAAATACGCAATATATACTATGAAATAACACACGTGGAATTATGTGTTAAACCTAAAAGGTGTAAACAAAGAAACATATGTTTTATACTTTAGGTTCTTCAGAGTAGCCACCCTTTGCTTTGATGACAGCTGATGACAGATGACACTGTGGGCATTATCTTAACCAGCTTCATGAGGCAGTCACCTGGAACTGTTTTCCAAAAGTCTTGAAGGAGTTCCTATATATGCTGAGCACTTGTTGGCTATGGTCCAACTCATCCCAAACCATCTCAACCGGGTTTAGGTCGGTGATTGGGGAGGCCAGGTCATCTGACGCAGCACTCCATCACTCTCCTTCTTGGTCAAATTGCCTTTACAAAGCCTGGTGGTGTGTTTTGGGTCATTGTCCTGTTGGAAAACAAATTATGGTCCTATTAAGCTCAAAGCAGATGGGATGGCATGTCGCTGCAGAATGCTGTGGTAGCCATGCTGGTTAGGCGTACCTTGAATTTTGAATAAATCGCCAACAGTGTCACCAGCAAAGCATCCCCACATCATCACACCTCCTACTCCATGCGTCACGGTGGGAACCACACATGCAGATACCATCCGTTCACCTTCTCTGTGTCTCACAAAAACAAAGCTGTTGAAACCACAAATTTGGACTCATTAGAACAAAGTACAGATTTCCACTGGTCTAATGTCCATTCCTTGTGTATCTTGACCCAAGCAGTTCTCTTCTTCTTGTTGTTCTCCCTCAGTAGTGATCTCTTTACAGCAATTCGACCATGAAGGCCTGATTCACGCAGTCTCCTCTGAACGGTTGATGTTGAGATGTGTCTACTTGAACTCTCTCAAGCATTTATGTGGGCTCTAATCTGATGTGCTGTTAATTGGGGATTTCTGAGGCTGGTAACTGTAATGAACTTATCCTCTGCAGCAGAAGTAACTCTAGGTTTTCCTTTTCTGGGACGGTCCTCATGAGAGCCAGTTTCATCATGGCGTTTGATGGTTTTTTGCGACTGCACTTGAAGATGCATTCAAAGTTCTTGAAATTTTCCAGATTGCCTGACCTTCATGTCTTAAAGTAATGATGGAGTGTCGTTTCTCTTTACTTAGTTGAGCTGTTCTTACCATAATATGGATTCCTACAGTAGTTGAATATGGCTGTTTACTGAATATCAACACTGTCTCGGCACAACACAACTGATGGTCACACATTAAGAAGGCAAGAAATTCCACAAATTAACTTTTGACGAGGCACACCTGCTAATTGAAAAGCATTCCAGGTGACTACCGCATGAAGCTGGTTGAAAGAATGCCAACAGTGTGCAGAACTGCAATCAAGGCAAAAGGTAGCTACTTTGAAGAATCTAAAATATAAAACATATTTTGGTTTGTTTAACACTTTTTTGTTTATCACATAATTCCACATGTGTTATTTGAAAGAAAATAATGAAAATAAAGAAAAAACACTGAATGAAGGTGTGTCCACATATACATACAAAAATATGTAAAATACAGTATGTGCAATATCAATGTAATATGAAAGTTATAGTGCGAAAAAGACTAGGTAGTACTAATTAGTGGGCAGAGAAAGCTAGCACAGTTAGCTAGCGTGGCCTCACACATGATGGGGGCACTTTTGTAGCCTGTGATGGTCTAGATCACCTGCCACATGTGATTTTGGTGTTGAGGTCTCTCTCCAGTCTCTCCTGATGTCTCTGCTTTGCCTCCTCGATGCCAGCTTTCAGTCTGGCTCTGGTGGTGTTTTATGCTGTCTTGTCACCTGAGGCAAGGCAGCTTTTTTGGCTCTGGAAGTGGGCCCTAACTGTTCCATTCATCCAGGCCTTCCGATGGGGGAATGGTTTTATTGTCTTTGTGATCACCACATCATCAAAACATTTGCTGATGTCGATGTCATTGACGATGCATAATCCTTCAGATTGGTGTGGCTCTTGTGGGTGGCAGCATCTTTGAATGTGAGCCAGCCTGATGTTTTGTTTACAGTGGAGCTCATTTCCTATTTAAAACACTGGTCATCTCAGCTTTTAGGCTGTAAATTCTTCTTGAGGTATCTGGGTTTGGACATGGCTCTCCAGTTTTCTGAATTATCTCTTCTGTTCTCTTAAAATAAAGTTTGATTTAAGTTTGTAATGATTACAATAATTCAAATACAGTAGCTGTCAATGCTTAAATTCAGAATATAATTTTGAGTAAAATGTGTATTTTAATGTTAGATGCATTTTAGCAAATAAATCAAGTAAGTTACTTGTTGCATCTCTGAATCCCATTCGGCTCTGCAGTTCAGTTGGACACTGTAATGACTGGATGAATCTGGAAGATTTATACTTTTTATACATGTCCTTTCAATTTAGTCACAATGAACCAACCGTAGCAGTTACATCTCATCACACCAGTATAGTTTTTCAGTTTTAATTATTAGTACCAATACAATTATTCAGACAAAAGCAACATTAAAACAATCCAAACACACTGTAGTGAATCCAAATTCTAGGAACTGGAAGTACAAGCTAAAATTAGTGAAGAATAAACCAGAACACTATTTAAAAAATGTCAAACATGGGAGATTACTGCCCTTATAACAAGGGCAAAGTACAGCCTAAATAAACAAACACAAAGTACATAAAATCAATCAGTCTTTTTGTGTCATTTTATAAAAAACAACAGAAAAGCAATGATTTCTTCATGTTATTTCTCTTAAAAGTTGAATTCTTAATGACTTACAGCACTTTCGCACCACGAACCATGATGTATTACACCATATATTTTTATTTTGAATCTTATCTTATCGGCCTAAAAACATGATCTTCATTAAAACTGTAGACAAAGCGAGTTGAGAAGCTTTAACCTCCACTACATCCCTGGTTAGCAGGATGAAGGCGCCCTCTTGTGTTGTGCATCAGTTTTCACATTTGAGTTGTTAACCTGCTGTGATGTTCACTGCAGGAAGACGTGTAAAGACTTCACTGAGCCTTTGGCAGCTTCAAATATCAAGCAGTAAAGAGAGATTTAAATGGAGTTTGAATCTCTGGTATCTTCAGTGCAGCCTGTAGTATCACTCTGTCAGTTTGTTCTCAAATCCCACACTGCCTGGTCAGACCAGAAGGAGATGCTGCTTTCAAGTCAAATGGGAAAGATTGTAGAGAAGAATGAATTAAATCAAAATGACATTAAAATATTTGGCTTGTTGCAAAAACTGTGTCACTCACTGGGTGGAAGACTATTCAGAAAGCTACTCTGGAACACAAACATCAATTATGGTGTTTTGGAAGCAAAGTAGTCTGAACATCTTGTTGCTTTTGGATATCAAGTCCTTCTGATGTTTATTCCCATTTGAGTGAACGCAGCATTACATGTAGCTATTAGTATTAAGATACAGTTCTTCTTACAGTATTTGTGTAAATAGTGCAGTAGTTTTACCTGTAATGGTGCGATGAACTAAATAAGGTTGTAAGGGACCCAAATCATCACTGTTGGATCTCCTTTGTTAAGAAAGTCAATAAAAATTTCAGGAGCAAAATTTTAGGAGAAAATATGTGAATGTTAATCAGTACTGATAAATATGGGCCTTGGTCTGAGTTTTGAAAGTGGTCGCAGTATCCGATCAGTGTCATCGTTGAGATGTTTGCACATGCCGGGGGTGGAAAACAAACCTGAGTGACTGAGAGCTTATGAGGAAATGAACATGAGGAGGTGTTTTTGTGCCACAAACTGCACGAATCACAAAAGTAACGGGTGGAAAATGTTCAATATCTGAAGAAGAGATCCTCCCTTTCAGTTCAGAGTGCAGAATTAGCTATGAGTGAGTGAGTGATCTGGTCAGGGCCCCTTGATTTTAATAAGGTGGTGGATAGTTTTGCACAGATCCTTTGGTGATCAGTTTAAAGTGCATTTGGAGTTTCAGTGTGGGACTTGCTGACAGCTGATAGAGGTGGCAAATAGATACCTTTCAATGGAGAATGATTCTCTTTTTATGATCCTGTGTGGCGGATCAATTGTACTTATTAGATCCTGCTTTGCCTTTATACACTGCAGTCATCTAATATGAGGTCCTTCATTAATGTGAGACATCTGACGTTTATCTCATGTCTGGTGTATTTTGATGGTAAACAGCAGGATCTTCTTACAAATAAAATATCCAGAATGAGGCGGTTTCTGTGCTCTGAACTTGTGCAGCAGGCAAACAGCAGGAATTTCATACAGTATAACATCATGCTAACGTTAATTTTTTTTACTGCTAACGTTACTTATGTGAGGTGGGGGTTTCTGTGCTTTCAACCCCTGCTGCCTGTTGGGTTAGCATTATCACTGCTATCAGCTACTGTTTCTTACTGTAGTTCCATGTCTCGTGTTAGCTAGCCAGAGCCGACACGTCTATCAGTGTGTGGAAATGTGAGGACAGTAATTTTACTTGTTTCCAGCCAGTTGCTTTATTGTTATAATAGAGAAAATGTCCATATAAGCTGTCATGACATTGTGGTAATGAGTTTCTACCCCCCTGCTGTGCGCCCTTTTGTTTGTAATCAGGAAACACATCTTTTAAACCTCGAACAGATCACTGCATGTCTGAGAAAACATGTCTGGATCTCAAAGAAACTAAAAACCATGACACCTGTGATTTTGACTTCATATTATTGTGTCCACTCATGTTTATGAGGCACTTCATTGGTTTGATGGAATATTTGGATTTATCAAACTGTCCATCGTGAGCAAAGAAAATAGCAAACACTCATTAGCTTGAGGGAGTGAATGAGTGAACGAGGGAGTGAGTTCGGACTCAGAATATTGTTGAGTATCTAAGGTCAAAGGTGAGGGCCTCAGCGGTCGGACTCGGGCCGAGCTGATTGACAGGTGCTGGGCGGGGTGAAGACGTCGGGGTCGCTGATGCCCAGCTGGAGGTTGAAGAAGCGGGTGGAGGTGGTGATGCTGCTGTTCCTGGTGTAGGTCTCCTGCACCGGGTAGCAGTCCTTCAGGGTGTAAACGCCCACCCAGGTCTCATCTGGTGGAGAGACGAGCAGACGTTAAGGCAGCTCAGAGAGGAACTGGAGGTTTGTATTCCACCAACAGCTGCTCTTTAAATCTGGTAAAATCTGGTAAACCTGCCTGGCTGCAGGAAGTGTTGAATGTAGACTAACACCCTTTAAGCTGCACTAAAATATCTTTTTATATCAACAATGGAACAAGTGACTATATGTAATGTGAAAGGGGTCGCTCGTAGTATCGAACCCACAGACAGTTATCACCAAACTCTGCAGCTAGCAGCTAAAGAAGCACATGTTTTTTTCAGGAGCTGGTGGAGACCAAACCAGAGCTAAAAGGAGAGTGAATATGGACTTTCATTAATCGACTTCTGTGATATAATAATGTTTCTCTGTGTCTGCTGGAAGTGTAAATTTTTATTACATTCTTTTGCTCTTTACTTGGCAGCCATCACCATCACACACACACACACACACACACACACACACACCCTTAGTAGCATCTACCCATGCAGATAGTTTTGGCTTTATTTGTCCAAGTTTTGAGGCATCAAATTACTTTCTACAGAAGATTAATTCACATGAACTGTTAACAGCATGTTCTCATTTAATGCTGTGAAAAACACAAACGAAATTAAATTCACCTTCATTGAGACAGAGATACAATGGGACAGATACTAACCAAAACTATCTGCACAGCTAGATACCACTTGTGGTGAGTGAGAAAATATGTTTGTTTTTCTATTTAATTTAGGTTGCCTGACTCTTTCAATTAACGAGGAAGTGGCCCATTCAAATTTGGGCAAATACACTTTGTATTTGAAGAGCGACATTACATTTTAACACAGATTTAAACCTTGAAGACGTTGCAAGTGTCTGTGACTCATATAAGAGGAAAAGATCCCACCAAAACTTGAACACTTGTACATTTGAGAACCACGGAGGCCTGCTGAACTTTGTTCATGATTTGGGTGGGCGGCTTCCGACAGTTTAAATTGGGTCAGATGTTGTACCTGGCCCGATTTTACCTAGAAATGGTCTCTATTGGTCCTTTTTGAACAAACATTCCCAGGAAATGTGGAGACCAGGAACAAAACAAAACTAAATAAGACACCAAATGTCACTTTGGCACATCTTTGTGTTTCACTGCATCTGAATCACCGTGAAGATTAGTCAAATCAGATTAGAGACACTTCTGATTAGATTTACATTAGAGGCAGCATCTAGTGGCTGTTACTGGCATCTTAAGGCAATAAAACACAATAATAATTCCTCCAGCACATGCTTGAGTGATATTAATACAAAGTATAAAGACATGTGCAATAGGTTTACCCAACTCAAAATTATACATATTAGGCACGACAACACAACAGTTATATAACTGGAGATTAATACCAGTAAACTGGACTCTACATATACTTTGGACACCTCCAGCACTTGAAGATCCAACAGGTTATTTTTGAAGTGCTGAAGAAGCAGCTCCAGGTTTCTGCAAAACTAACAAACTTGAGCTCAACTATTGAACTTAAAGTTATAATCCTTAAGAGCTTCGTGAAATTAAACCAGTTCTGATACGATATTATATTATTATATATTTAGTTTCTGTAAGTTTCTCTCTATATTGTAGTTTTCATTGTTCGTGGTGGAGCCCGACATTCCTGTGTTGCATTCAAATTGCCTTCACACAAACAGGATTCACAGGAAACTATGCAGCATGTAATCTTTCAGCTTGACTGTTTTTAATTTGATCTCATTGATATCAGCCTCACTGTTTACTGTTCTCTCTCCTCCAGTCGGATCAGAGCTGGATTAAGTTACTGCTGATGTTAACCCAACATTTTCTACTGCTGTTGCTTTACATTAAAAGCATTCAGCTGCTGAGTTGGGAGAGAATCAAATATCAAAAATGTCAGAGAAAGAAAGAAATATTCAAGACTCACACTTTAACTTCCTACAGTGTGCTGACGATGTGTCACTGGTTGGCCTTCTGTGTGAGGGGGACTCTGCAAAAGATCACACATATTTTAATCATGTAGTTTCTCTGCAGCAGTGCTGTGAGGAGAGCGTGTTTAATAAATGAAGGTGAAACCAAAGAACTTCTCTTATCCAGCAACACACAAGACTCTCCTGATAAATTTCAACCTTTGACCATCACTATAAGAATTTTATTTAATTATATTTTTCAACATGGCCACGTGGTATGGAAATCTGAATGTCAAGAATAAACTGAAATTACAGAGAATAGTAAATGTAGCTGGTAAAATTACATTGAAGCCCCAGAATGAAATTTAAACAGCAAAGATTACCAGATTATATGTGATACCTTTGCACTTTGTTCTTTTACCCTCAGGGAGGCGCTATAGACAAGTAAGAGCCACCAAACATGTGGACAGCAAGTCCTTTTTACCAAATGCAACTAGAATGCTGAATGTAAACCAACTCAGGATTTCACAAACATTCCCAACATCCCATTTTATTTAACTTTTTACTGTATTTATGTTTTTTAAATGAAGTCATTTGTTGTCCTGCTGTTTGTCCTTTTTAACACTATGTAGTGAAGCTGAAGACAATGATATAGGCTGCACATTTTCAATTTGTTGTTGATGTTCAAATATTTCACTTGTTGTAAAAGTTGAGTCACTCACTGGTTGAGTGAC
>NTHP01000224.1:900393-923366 GCA_003416845.1 Oplegnathus fasciatus | reverse complement strand
CACCCCACTCAGCCAATAGCAAAATTCAATTGCAGTAGCCGTGTTTCAAACAGTAGAGGGCAGACGCTATGCATATTTTAACACAATAGGTAGAATTCAAATATGTTGCACTAAAATGTCAAGACTTGGACCTGGATCCATCAACAACACTACTAAATACCCATAGAGATTGGTTTTCAGCTGAAAAAAGTGGTTTGGGGGTTTAGTTACTCTTTAAGTTAAGATAAAAAATATCTTGCTGCTTCATAATAAAATACAGAATAAAATATCTTGCTGTATAAAGTTTTATAATTACAGTTCTTTGTATTTGAAACATTACGATTTACAGTCAATAGAAATGACATGAAACGAACAAATGACACATGTAACATTACAAATAGCTCATAGAAACATACGGATGACATAATATTGATTTACCTTTTTCAACTATAGGTAACCTGAGGGTAACCATATATAATCATCCTGCACTGTATCTGTCCAGGTTCAACCCCCATTACTTTTGCTTGCAACTGTTTTTATTTTCTTCTGTTCTGTGTAGACATATATAGATTTTTCTCATTGATCTGCTTGCAAAATTCACCCCCACCTCACCCTAAAATATATTTTATTACAAATCTACAATTATCTCCAAAACTGCCTCTCTAGATTCCTTATATTGGAAATCCATAATAGTGATGAAAAACTGAAATGGCCACATCAGGTGTGATTTGATTATTAAAATCATACTGAATAAACACACTACTGACTGGTGTCAAACATCTGTGTCTGCCACAGCTCTAAAGGAAGGTCAGCGGTTGGGATCAGTATGGACTTCTTATGAAAGACTTGTTATGGATTTGCTTTCACTGACTGGGTGTAATTACAGAGAGGAGGAGAAACCAAAAGCAGCCTTTGTTAATAAAATAAAACACATATCTGGTAAGTCCACATGCTTGTTCATTGAAAGAGTAGCAAAAAATATTTTAGTTTTTTCTTTCCTTTGCTTTTTTTCACCCATTTCAAACAAGTTCATTGAACAAAGCCCACGGATTAAAGGCTTAACTTCACTCATTAAATATTGAATGTTGTTGAAAGGTTACATTTTCTGAAGTTCCTAAATGCCCAGTTTTAGGTTTTTAATGAACATGCCATTGGATTAAACAAGGGTTTTAAAATTTTAATTCATGAAGAGTGCCTGGGATCTCTTGGCTCCTCAATAATTCAAGGTCTTCTGAAGGTGTTGGAGCTCATTTGGAGAATCAAAATGTGCTATTTGGGTCATTTAAATCAAAACTGAGTCAGAATTTTGTGGCTCTATTCTTACTTACTGAAAAACACAAACCCAATAGCAATATTTTTCTCAGCCCAAAGAACATGTACAATTTAATGTATCAAAATGTGTATTTTTTTTTGAGGGGGGGGTATTTATAATTTAAAGTTATTTCTGAAAAGTGGAGAAATTCTACAACAGCACAGAGAAAACTTGAACTTAGCTCACAGAGTCGGTTATTGTCCCCTCCCTACAGGAAGTCAGAATGTGCTCCTGTGAAAGCCATTTAATGAAATCAGCACCTTCAAGACGCTAGCTTGTGAACAAAAAGCTGCTGGTGTGAATCTCAACACCCGCTGAAACAACATGGTCAGGAAGAGTGCATGAGATATTCTCCCGCACATTGTAAGTGAGCCTTACCGCTGGAAAATGAAGGTTAGAAATAACTTTGATTTATTAAGGTTCAGTACTGTTAATTTATTTAGTCGGTCTATCTGATACAGGTGATTGACACAGGCACAGTGCAGTTGAGAATAGGGTGGGATTGGGAGGAATACATTAACAGAGTGATAGGGGCTGACGTGATTCAACACCAAACAAATCACTTATTTTTTCCTCCCTTTACAGTGAAAGCAGTGCAATTTTTTGCCACAACACTCTCAGAGTCCTACGATGAAGAGAACAGTGGATCCACCACAAAAAACTCTTAAAAGTAAATTGATGTCTTCATGCTGAAAATACAAAATTGCCATGTGAAAGAGTTAGAAGAGACAGCACACATTCATATAACAACAATGCTCTGATATGAGGAAATATATTTCTTGGACTTTGTTTATTAAAATATTGTGACGTATCTGAAATGTTATTTCTTCCTGTTCTGACGGGCTGCATTATTGTTGAGTGCTGTAATTTTCTTAGCTTGTATGACTACAAAATTGTCTGTATAAATTTCCATCATTTCTACACTGATTGATTTTTTCTCAGAGATTCATCTCTATTACATAGATTAAATATTATATAAACGCACACAATAGTACACAAAATATTTTCAACACTGTTAAGCAATGTTTTACAAAATACTGTGTTAGATTTTGTCAAATCATCTGACTCTAGAGTCAGTGAGTATACGGCATCAGAAGGCACCATACAGTGTTGCTCTGGTGTTAGATCCATAGCCCACTGTTAGAAATGGTTCAGTGATATTAGGCAATAAGCCAAACACAACTGGTGACAGACCACAGAGACAGTTTGGCTTCAGTCCCTGACATCTGGATGCAGCTGCCGTCACATAAACCCCAGGGGTATACAGGGCAGAAACTAGCAGACACACATCACTGAGATATGGAATATACAGGACATAGTAATGCACAAGGGGAAAGACATCCCTTGCAAGTTTGATTAATGAGAAACCAGAACAAGAGGAGGATAGTGAAGGAGGAAAACCACCGACAGCAGTGGCAGAATGAATGATCAGAAAAACTATCTCACTGACTTGTTTGAATTTGACTGCTGATTGTAAGGGTCAGCTGTTACTGACGGCCTTGCATGAATTCAATACTCAGCCTGAACTAAAGCATCGCTCTATGAATGCATTATATGTCATCTGCCATTCATTGCTCAGCATTTGTAGTACACACACACACCTTTTATATGTAAAGTAACCATGTGAAAAATAAAATCTTGGCCAATAGTTTTCTACTGTAAATTTTATTTTTTATCAATAATAGGCTTGCTTTGGTCAGCTTATTCAAGTCAAGTATGACTCACTTAAACTCTTAAAGTTAACTGTTGAAAATACCATATTTAATTGAAATTATGCTCCCAATCAATTTCTTATTAACCCAGCAGCTCACACAGGGCATATTGTGTATCTTCCCACTCTGTGTCCAACTGAATTCAGCAATCCAAACAGTCCATGGCCAAATCATGACAAAAGCAGTGGCCCCAATCTTCAGCTCTTATGAGTACAATGAGATAATGTCAGTTATCCTGTTTTATTAACAGTTCACTGCTGATGCACATAATTAAAAGGATCTGAAATACAAACTCTGTCATTAAAAAAGTTTCAGAAGGCCTGTGTTCATAATCCAAATAGGATGTAGGCCATTAATTCACCGTAAACCCATTGTACCTCTCACATTGCTCCAACCTTCCACATGAAAAGCTCATCCGTTTCTGTCTGGGCGAGTTGAAAGGAGCCAAACACTCACCAAAAAACACTGCCTCACACCACAAGGGTATAAGATAGAATATAAGATCTGTTGAGGCACAGATGAGCAGTGAGCGCATCTCTGTCAAAAAGAAAGGTGGCCGGAGTCACTGATGCAATGACCTTTGATCTGACTGACAACAACTGGAAGGCAATTATGGATGTTCCTCCTGTGCTGACATCACTATATATAGTACGGCTGTCTCGAGTAAAACAAAAGAAATATTTTACTGGAGAATGTTTGCAGTCATCAATGTAAGTAAATCTATAATATTGAAATTAGTAATTCATTTTAGACACATTAGATATATCTAACGACTGTATCTTAAATGATTATTCAGATCCAATGTACTGATGTGGGTTTCAGTACTCTTGTATTTACATGGCTGTAATACAGCAGCAGAAGACCTTTGGATCCCCCACTCTGTCTAAAGCCCTGGAAGGTAGATGGTATCCCACTGGGTCTGAGAAAAGTACTCCTCTCCTCAGTGTCAGCCCCCAGTCACTTCCAAATATATTCATGTGTTTGAGATATAGCTAGATTGAGCGGTGCAACAGTCCATCATGTATGCACTAATCTCACATTACAGATGTCTTTTGGTACCCTATAATCTGTGAATGTGATTTGATAATTGAAAAGTGCCAAAAACACATGAATCACCAAAATCAATTTGCAACTGCAAAATAACTCGATGCCGCGCCTCTCCGTAGCTATATCCATGGCTCTGCTAGCTGGCGAGATTGAAAACGAGTAGTCACTGACTGTGAATGTATTACTTTCCCACTGCCTGCATTTCAACTACTCACTCCCTAGAGCTTGACTCTTGAGCCTGAAAATTAAAGAATGACCTCACTCGCACACCAAATATTTCTTTCCTAAACCAAACCTACACCATATGATGACAGGGCCCAAATCCTACTTGATCTTAATTTTGTTCTTAATAAATTCACTTTTCAATATGATTTTTGACAGCAAACACGATGCAAACTGAAACTATTAAGTGAGAAATTTCTTTTGGACTGACCCGAGCTTGTCAGATCCAGCCGAGTCCTGCTGGATTTGTGAACCCAGCTCCACCACTCCTTTCATTACATTTCCCACTCCCCACTGAATCTCATCATTACTGCCAGAGTTCCCGAGCCTCTCCGGGTCTGTGTATGGCCATGGTACTGAGTTAGATTGAATTGGTCAGTGGTCCCATTGTAAATGCATTACTCTCACACTCCCTGTATTACAATCTTACCTCCACACTGAATCCCATTATTACTGCAGGAGAGTCAGTGTATGCATAGCACAGAGTATGTATACGTGTATGTATCAGCAGTCTATGAAGCTGTGATCCCTGTGTATCGACCAAGCCAAGTACAGATCCATATGGCTTTGTCTGTATCTCCCTGTACCATAAAGTCACAAACAATTGACACATGTTGATATATACAGATGGGTGACAAATTAAAGGAAAAACATGAATGACCCCTACAGTGAGGGGATCCGGTGGCTCTGTTATGCTGTGGGGGGCATTTTGCTGGCATGGTTTGGGTCCAGGGTCTAAAGGGAAGGGTCACTACAAATCAATACAAAGTTGTTCTGAGTGATCACCTTTCTATCCTATGATGAAACACTTTTATCCTGATGGGAGTGGTCTCTTCCAGGATGACAATGCCCCCATCCACAGGGCACAAGCTGTCACTGAATGGTTTGATGAGTATGAAAATGATGTGAATCATATACTATGGCCTTCACCCAAATCACCAGATATCAACCCAATTGAACACCTATGGGCGATTTTGGACCGGCGTGTTAAACAGCGCTCTCCACCACCACCATCAAAACACCAAATGAAGGAATATCTTTTGGAAGAACGGTGTTCATCCCTCCAGTAGAGTTCCAGAGACTTGGAGAATCAATGCCAAGATGCACTGAAGCTGCTCTGGCGGCACGTGGTGGCCTAACACCTAAGTAAGACACTTTATGTTGGTTTCTCCTTTAATTTGTCACCCGTCTATACCTTTGTAGAGGCAGGACTGTGTTTGCGTAAAGTAAAAGATGTAATGAATAAAAATGCAATCAACACCAGGGATAAGGTTACCACCAATAAAATCAATCCCAAAAAGTCTATGTGAAAGATTGTGAATGTGCGTGAGAGGGATGGAAAGAGATGAATAAAAAATTGAGGTAAAAGTTGATACAACTTCACCATCTTCTTATTAGTGTGCAGAGAGAAGACAGGCTATAAGTACATTCAAGACAGACTTACCCGGCGGTGATGCAATCAGTCCCAGGATAAAGGGCAACATTGAAAGGAAGCTTATGCATTTGTGTGTGTATATGTGTGTGTGTGTGCATGTAAGTTCAAGTGTGAGTGTACCCAGACTTACCAGACAGCGATGTAATCAGTGACAGGCTCTGTCTGCAATAAGGTAAAGTTGATATAAACTCCATGTCCATGGGGAACAGTGATGAGCCAGCTACAGTCCTGGGAGTTTGGGTATTCATTGGGGTACTGAGGTGAATAGATGGTCCCGTTTTCAGCCGTGACATTATAGCCACAAGGAGCTGTAAAAAGCAGAGTTATAAGATTATCTATTTTCAAATTTGTCACTTTCTTCTAACGTGCTAGACCTGCAAGGAACGGGAGACATGAATAACTGTTGAGCTGTAGACAGTGAGGAATATAATTATCATCATGATTTGTAGTAGTAAAAGTAGAGGCAGCAGTAGTAGTAGAGGATGTAATAAGAGCAACGATTGTGCTACTGATTTATAGAGTAAATGATCCAAGTGACACAGGAATGTTTATTTTCTACTTAACTGCTTACACTGCTGGCTTGTGATACAAATGAAAGATGAGATTAAATTTACTGAAATTTAATTAGGATAACAACATTTTCTAAATGTCCAGATTTTAAATTACAATAGGTACGTGAGGGATGGGGATGTTTTGGGGTAAAAATAATAACAACACATGTGCAACAACACCACAACACGACATAAACTGGTGTACATTTTACATCTTAATTTTGATCATTGCACATACTTTTAAAATCTAAAACACATTCATATCAAAAGGTCATTGGCTGTTCTTACCCTCACAGCGTGGAAATGGGTGATTCCACTTCCGGTTGGTCCCGTGCAGGCATGTTAGTACTGGGTGTCCAATCAAAACATAACCAGGGTAGCACTGAAAAGTTACTGATTGGCCAGCGCTGTAGTCACTGTTGATAATGTCACCGTTGGGGAAAGGAAAGGGGTCCTGGCAGTTTTGAAGTTGATAGGCTATAGAGAGAGATGAAGAGAAATTAAGAAGTTGCTCTTTGGCAAACTACAGTAGATAGGCAGGCATACAGTTATACTTGTTCCTCTGTATTCTACTGAGCAGTCTTACACAGAAGCCATTCATGCCTGCCTCCCAAGTCCCAATATGTAACTACAACATGACAATTGCGATTCATTGTATTCAAACTATTTTTTCCATCTACAGCTAATGGACTTGAAGGCGTGTTGAAAAATCTATGACACAAAGAGGCTACCAGTACTAAGTGCAGCAACATCAATAGGTGTAATCTCCTCCTACACAGTTATCTAGCACATGTATGCATGGTGTGCCAGCACTTGCTTGAGGAAATGTTGGTATCAAAGGTCTCTTTAGGGCACATCTGACTCTGCATGAGTGTCATGGCAACTCGAGCCCCTCTATTAGATGTAACATTGACAGAGAGCAGAGGTGGCAGTCTTTGGAATACCACTTGCTAGAAAAGGCTAAAGAGAAGGACAGCACCTCACAGCAAAAGAACAAGCATTCAGCACCAGGTCAATACAAACAGGGTCTGCAGCACTGGACAGCACCCGAGGTGCAGATTGTGCAAAGAGGCCTCAGAGACAGTCTATGCTGGTAGTAGCAGACTCAAGATGTAGAAGGGAGCTCCATTCAACACAATGAAGGTACAGAATGTGTACAGGAACACCTGTGCTGCCTCGAGTATGGGCTAGACCGTCCCAAGTCCAGATGGGAGATGCCACAAAGGATGCTTAAGAACGTCAGAACTAAGATCCTGTGGGACTTTTAGATCCAGACAGGTAAACAGATATTGACAAAACTAACTGGACATTGTGGAAACGAAGACGGAACAGAAAAACAAGTGGTGACAGATGTAGATGTCCCAAGTGAAAGCAGCATCAAGGGGAAGGAATATGAGAGGATATATAAATACCAGGGGCTGAAAGAGGAATGAGAGAGAATGCGGAAAATGTAGGCGAAATGTTGTCCAAGTGGTAGTGGGAGTACTTGCAGCCGTGAAACTACAATCAAGAAGGTGCAATGTCAGTGAATGCCAAACACTAAAACAGGAATCAGTTTGTTCACAACATTTGGGTCGAAACATCAGTGTGTGGGTACTTTTCTATTTTATTTGCACAGATCTTTTGGCACCCAGCACTCATCCCACTGTTCGTGGATGTGCACATGACTATTCAGCCTACTGAACCCTAAACCTCCTCGGCCTTGAGTCAAGAACTTGACTGAGTGGTGCAAGCATGCACCCAGGCTGGAGCACAGCCAATTGTGTTCATTCAACACAAGTGAGGGCAGTATCATGAACCTCTGTGTGTATTGCATTCTCCCGATGAAGATCTTTGCTGTCACGTGAAAAAAAGCGTCTGGTACAACTCCACCTGAGGAAACATGTCCACCACCTCCACGCACCAACAGTGGGAGTTAGCAGTGACAATGACTGCAGTGTTGGGGGACTTGGCCATTGGAAAATTGGGAGAAAAAGGGAAAAATGTGGGTTAGCTTAAGTGTAAATTAGTAAGCCTTGTTCTAGTTATGCTGGCGTATTGGCCCACAGTGCATCTCTTGTGTCTTTGAAGTGAAGCACTTAGGGCTACAAGTAAAGCCTGCTGGACAAGATGCCAGTCTCTCACAGGGGCTTACTAACAATCCATCTCTTTTAATGATGAGAGGAAAGCCATAAGGTTTTTTAAGTCTTTAGCATGACTCATCCACGGATCAAAGCTCAAAACCTCATAGCAATATGTTTTTTCATCCTACCCTTCATTTCTTGGAGTTGGGAAGGCTTTGTAATTTGGCAACTAGGTTTGGATGTTAATTTATTCAGAACATTTGAGGAGACCATTTCTTTTTTCTAAATCATTCAAGCAACCATCTTGTGTTCCCTACCCCAGATCTGGAGAAACTAAACAGTTGTCTCAATTTGAATACAGGTCTGTTCTCTCAGCGTCCCTTGAGGGGCTGCTTTCAACTGGAAGCGCCTGCAGTAATACCTCAGGGTTTGTGGCCTTTTGCCTCTGCAGTCATCGCCCTCAAAAACAAATCTTAATTAGTCTATAATCACACATGAACTCACCCTGATAGGTCAGCTTGAACCCCGGCCTGTTCTCTGAGTGGTCACTGTAGAAGTGGATGATTGTCAGGTGGGTAGTGCTCAGCAAAGGGGGAGGGATCTGCGAGCCAGTAAACTGTCCAATAAGAGCAGAGCTGTGCTGTGGTCCAGCCCTGACCTCTAGGAAGTCATGGTTGTCTTCAGAAGAGAAGTTTTGAAACTGGATATGGGCTCCTATTATACAAACACAGAATATAATAGACTATATACAATACATAATAACAATATATGAGAATTACAGTATATTTGATCTTTAAAGCCAACAGGATCTTATGCCACAAAGGCTGCCTAAATTTTAGGGATCTGAGAATTACTGAGATTTTACATTATTTTCACAGTGTGCTACAATACAGACACCAAGTGTAATAAGTTCACATTATTCCATACTTTGATATCTATTTTTATTACGATATCTTACTTTATACATGTTATTTTAGCAACTTGCACCAAAGATACAACTATAGTTTTGTTGTCTGAGACAATGACAATAATCACAATGTCATTTAAGGATACTATTATCATTTCTGAAAAGAAAATCACATCATATCAACTACAAACTAGCTATGATTACACACAGGGACATGTATGCCATGTACACAAGAGGAAAATTGTGTCCTATTCAAACCATCAGTTACTGTACTCATTAAACAGCACACACCATGTGTCAGCCTCCAATTAAACATGTGGTGAAGCTTTCAATAAACCATGTGTTACTGCTGCAGACTTCGTGGTCTGTGTTTCCCAGCTACACCAACAGATGTACTGAAAGTGACAAATTCTTTTTAGGAACGCTCTTCCATCCCATTATACTTACCATATCCAGTTGGCAGGGTGATTTGCCAGGTGCAGTCCAGGTTGCCGGGGTAGTTGCCAGGGAAACCTGGACTGAGGATGACATCACTCATCTCAGACAACACCCCGCCGCAACGAGCTGACAACACAGGCACAGAAAGCACATTGTTAAAACAGGCAACACATGAGCAACAGTACAGTAGAGATCATCACTTTATTCTCTCTGCTTCAACCGAGAGGTTACACTGCAGCAAAAAGACAATAATGTTAGAAAATACAGCTGCAAGCAAAGGAATTTGAGTGCTCTTTCAGGGCAACAGGGGGATTTGCAGTATCGCTATATACACTCAGTGGTCACTTAATTAGGCACACCTGTAGAATCTATTGCAGCTCTATACAACAGCTCTGCCAAATATTCTACCTTTACAAAGTTTATGATGTCCGGTTTTTGGTGACATTGTTGGAAATGTGTAAGTTCAATTACATGTTTATTCCTGAGGTCATAGTTACGTAAAGGTAGTGTTGTACTGGGCTACATTATATTGAGAGGTGTTTCTAATTTTTTGTCCTCCCTATTTACATAGGAGCAAAATATTTTAAACACCTCTCAATATAATGCAGTCCAGTACAACACCACCACTAACTATGACCTCAATGCTAAAACCCAGAAAAGAATTCACACATCTATGACTGTGAAGCAAAAAAAGAACATTATAGGCATCATAAAAATAGACTTTATGGCAGAGCAGCTGTATTGAATTGCAAAAGATTATACAGGTGTACCTAATAAAGTGGCCACTGAGTGTATGTATTATTGAAAATGTTTTCAAATATGACGTTGAAAATAAAAGCAAAATTCAAATGTAGACTTCATAGGGGCTCAGACCATGTGTGCTGAATTTCTGTAAATCCTATACAACCATTGGTGACAGATATACATTTGAAATTATCTGGCACCTTATTATGCAGCTCCCTTCTATTGACAGATTTGGACATGATTAGGTTGATGCAAGTGTCTTTGACTGAAATAAGAAATTCTGGATTTGACACATACTGAAGGGGGCTGTGGCAGGGCTGAGTTCAGTTAGTCCTGACATGTCAAGGTTGAGTTTAACTGGAATTGGCTTCCCAGACCTGAAACAAGTTTCTACCAAGGACTGAATTATTCAGGCCTAAACACAAACATCAATGTAATCAAGGTTCCTTAACACTATTGCAGAAGTTAGGAAGCCTTGGCTCTCACAAAAAGGTACAAAACTCTGTTTGTACCCAGCAGGTATATTGATCCTATAGATCGCTGACCCTATGTCAGTCAAGAAGTTGCTTACTTCCGCAAATCTGATTTCAAGGTGATAACATTAAATATACCAGTTAAGTAGTTAAGAACTACACTTCTTCATTCAGAATTCCACACACTGACATGTAATCAATTACTTTAATAAACAGATTTTTTATTATGCTCAAAATGGAAAATAAGTCATACAAATGCATCAAACAGTAGCTTTCCAAAGAACTCTATTAAGAACATGTAACCATAAACCTGTAACACTTTTGTTTTTAGACAAAGATGCGCTCACATCTTTTATCTACTAGAATGCTTCTGTAACTTTGCTGTGCAGTCCTAAAAGTTCAATATGAACCTCAGGACACATTTTTTCCCTTTGGATCGATCATTCATAAGACAATTTAGCCAGCAGAGCAGTGTGTGTGTGTGTGTGTATGTGTGTGTGTTACCTATACAAAGAGGAGGTGGGTAGTTCCATCGACGCACAGTCCCAGGCATGCAGGAAATGTGAGAGTGGCCCTGAAAGTAATAATATAGTGGGATAGGATCAAGGAGTTTTGGACCATTTTAATCAATTAAGTGTGTTTCTTTTTCTTTTCAAATGAATAGAATAGAAATAGAATAGAAAAGAAAAATGTGCAATGTTAGATCAGAAATTAGATTCTTACTTCATCTAAAGTAAAAATGCAGCTAATGTGATAATTTCATTTTATTGCATGCTTGCTAACACAAGTACAAAAGTTTTGCAATATCACAATATTTAGTGTGCCGCTAATAAACAACATTTAAAAATCAGATTTTCTGTTGAATCAATACCGGCCACAGTAAGTGAAAACCAGTAGTTAACTATGTATAATCAGTATCTTAAATGTATGTATGTATGTATATTTTAATAATAATGTGTTTATTGGTCAGTTTGTGTGTCTGCATTCATTACCTGTAATGTGTACCCAGGTTCACAGGTGAATGCTACCACCTCATTGACCATATATCTGTCCCCTGTTTTAATGCCATTGGCTGGGATCATTGGCTCTGGACAGGTGGTAAGACCAACAGCTATAAAAGAAAAGGAAAAGAACATAAACATGATTAACTATGTCATTACTATCATTTATTTTATCATGAAGTTTTCTATGTAAAACATTACTTAGCCTGTAGCTCAAGTCATGTGCTCTGGACAAATGAGTTAAGCCAGATATGGACAGAAAATACAATAAATGTGACATGATCATCACTTCTTAAAGTTCTAAACAGCTAATCCCACATTGCTGTCTTGACCTTTACTATGAAACGTATCATGGACAGCTAAAATTATTATATTCTACACTGTAATGACAGTAAAACAATTTCACTCTCCTGTTCTCTACCTTGTCTTTGCATCAGTACTTGTCAAGAAAAACTTTACCATTGCTATTCCCGTCTGCTTCCTTCACTTGCACGTGACCTTTCTCTTGAAACCAACACACCGTATAAAAGACACAATCACGGCAAAACACAGCAGTTAACCTAATTTCTCTACCTAACACTTCTTTGCATTCCAGAGGACAGTAGTGACTCTAAGTAAATTTAAGTTTTTCAACACATACTGTCGGAGGAAATTACAATATTTAGATTCATTTGGGGAAGAACTAATGTGGCAGATTAATTTACAAATGCTCTTAATGTTTTTTTTTCTAATATACAAGAGACCATTTATGTATTGACAGCTAGAACAATAAAAAAGCTTGTACATCTTCAGCGGTGACAGCGGCCTCTAAAATGTGCTTAAAAATATGTGAAGGTAACATAATGACTTTCGCTGTGTATTCCCAACACAATAAAGGTTAAACACATCCTTAATAAGTTTGACAGCAGCCAGCCCTTTATCAAATAGCATCAGTCGGGGTGTATCTGTGTGTTCGTGTGTGTGTGTGTGTGTGTGTGTTTGTGTCTGCTTGTGTGTTTCACTTGGAAACTTCCGCAGGAGACTGCCCTAGAGCGGTTACCATGGCAACACAGGGGTGGAAGAGGGATAGAGAGTGAAAGAAGGGGAGAGAGAGGAGTGAATGTTTGTGTGTGTGTGTGTTTGCTTCTGGTCTTGTTGGTTCATTATCTACCTTCCTCCTACCAGCAAAACGATGTGATCCCACTGAGCTCTCTCTCTCTCTCTATCTCTCTCTCTCTCTATCTCTCTCTATCTCTCTCTCTCTCTCTCTCTATCTCTCTCTCTCTCTCACACACACACACACACACAGACACACACACACACACATCCAGGTGGCCCAGGCCCAGTGTATGACATTTGTGAGTGTGTGTGCATGACTGACTGTTACATGAGTGTGTGCTTGCAGAGAGGGATGAGAGGGACCTTTTTTTTAGATGGAACATAAGTGAAAAAGCTGCAAGAGACTGTAACTTGGAGACGCACATGCATGCACACACAGTGTATTATTAGGCAGAGCATCAGCAGGCTGTCAGGACAGCTGATCAATGAAACTATTCCATTTGGCTGACCATCTCTCTCTCTCTCTCCCTCTCTCTCCCTGTGCTAGCAAACTGCTCCCTCTTTTCCCTGGTTATGACAGAGCAGTGAAGCTCTGTAAAATGCTGACAGTACCACAAACCACCCCACTAGGGCCACTAGACTACAACTAGACAGTGTCAGCATTTAAGTCTAACTGACTGGATTTACTATACTTCTGTTTCAGTTTACTTGAGGACAGACCAGGGAGAGAGATGTCTCACTCTGCCCTTTAGAAGAAAGTCCCTTTAGTCAGCTTAAAATGATGAGAACATCATCACCACAATCATTCACGTGTCCCCAGCAGATGATTCTGTCCACTTATGCAAGCTACCACATTAAAGCTGACAAGGAGAACTTTTGGCAGCACAATAGCTAAACGGTGGGTCTTGTTTTTCCTGTTGCAACAGGATACATAGTGGAAAACAGAAGACAGTACAGTGGAAAAATCAGTGCACAACACATGTTGTGTCAGTTCCAGTATTCCAGATTTCTGAGTTTTTATTAAATTATTCATTATGAATATAGAGATCATAAAGTGAAAATCATTTGCAAGTCATTTTTGGGTAATACTTGTAATTACTAGAGCGTTCGCGAGGAGGATCATAATGAACAGTCGTCTGTGGGTAAATAATAATAATTTTGGTGTTTCTGTCCTTATCACCTACTTAACAGGTAAATTGACCGATCTTGGCAAAACTTTAATGAAAAAAAGTTAAAAGCCTGCTTTGTAGCAAGACCTCCTGTAAAGAACCTCTCAGGCAAACTTGAAATAAATTCTGCTACAGATTAAGGTGTTGGCACTCATCTTGAGATAACTACCATCTAAGTCCTGCACAAGCTCTTATGGTGGTGTAATGTATGGTGTATTTTTCAAAGGTGATCTTGCTCAGCTTAGTTTCTGTGGTAACAGCAAATAGCCAGCTTGCAGACTAACACTATGAAACAGGATGTATTGTGTTGGTTTGGCCACATAACAGCAGACGCTGACTTACACACAAGGGGACAGGTGATTATTCTTTATAATATAGACAATATAGAAGATCTTTCTGTGTTTCACTCTCTTTGTCCATCTGCCTTTCGCTCTCAATCCCAATCTTAAAAAGGATGCAAGTACAGTCAGACCTGATCTGAACAGATCCAAATAATGAGAGAGAACATCAATGGTGGCAGCAGCATTATGCGGCACAAATTAACAAACAGCTGTGGTCAAAAAATATAGCCACGCATGTCGTTTTTCCTCCATTTCATCCTGTTATGATTATGATATCAAGTACGCTCAAATCCATTCAAGCATTACACATAGTGGCACAAAGACCCAAGACCTACATGACCTGATTAGACTGAATATAATTTAGACGCAGCCTGACTCGGGTCTCAAGTTGGGTCTTCGTTACGAAGAACTGAGAGGATGCGTGAAAACCTCTAATCCCAACCTTCCTGCCAGCAGAGTTCCACCCAAAATCCTCTTGCAATAGAAACTAGGAGACATGATAGAGAAGAAAAGCCAAAAAACCCCAAAAAGACTACCACCTGCACTGCTCTCAACTTAATAATATATGTGTTGCAGGCCTGAGAAAAATAAATGCCAAAACATAAAAATAGAGAGTGGCTTGACCCACACCGAGTACCATTTTTATCTGAGGATTATTTATGATACTGTACAGGAAGGGACCCAGTTCAAATGTAAGTGTCACGTATGGATATGGAACATCCGGTAATAAAAGCCACACTAAAAAAAAGAGAGTAACCACAGTCAAAAATACAAAAATAAAAAAATAGACCCGATGAACTGAGTCCCTAAGAGTGACCATTCTTTCAGGTTTTCATTCCTAGTGATGGCATGTTGACACATAGAGCCAACAGAAATACAGACCACTGAGCCACAAATGTGTGCACTCACCTACACACACGCACACACACATACACACACACAAAGGCATGGGCAAACACACACCAATACTCTCACACATACTCACGAAAGGGGACGTGTTCATTGATCTAGAAGTGATTCTAAGCTAAAACAACTACAAAGGACTGAAAAGCACAACCATGCCCTGACAGGTGTGTATGTGTGTGAATGCATGATGCTAATATCCATGTCTATACCTTTGTCTGTCAACATATTTGTGTGTGTATGCGCCTTTTTTGGACTTATGTGCATGTATGACACAAGCAAAAACACTGGTTTATGTGTAAGTATGTGTCCGAGTCTATGTGTTTCTGTTTACGCCCCTTTAGGTGTGTGTTCTGTGTGTGTGCTCCAATGTGGGTCTCACTATGTGTGTATGCTTTCAGGCAGTACCAGTTCAGGTCACTGACTCTTGTTATTTGATGTCGATGCTGATGTTGTGTGTGTGTGTATGCTAAAGTGTATGTGTGTGTCTGTGGGTTTGTGTGCACGTGTAGTTTCTGGTGAGAAGGCACGCACTATTCTCTCCTTAGTTGTTTTATTATCTATCTTATCCATCTATCCATCTATCTATCTTTCTTAAAAGTTTTAACTCACTCTTGTATTCTAGGTGAAAACCTGCCGCCACCACACTGATGTCACTCTGAAAGTGAAGAAGGAGCTGATTGGACGTTGAGTTGAGGAGGGCGGGAGCAGTGGTTCCTGTAAAAGACAGAGGTAAATACACGACAATGAGTTTTTCTTGTTCAATTAACAATTTCTGGCATACACAAACTGGTTATAATCATTATGGTTATTATAGTGTTTTGCAGGTAAATGTTCGCCACAAATGAACTGATAGCATCAAAGTTTATGTAACACAACACTGTGCATGCAGGAAGAAGTTAAAAATACATGCTGATGCTTCTTCAGCAAGCCAGATTTTGACCAAAAGTCTTCTTTAAATCCCGAGACCAGCTGGGAAATTATGTGAGAAGGTGAATGACCCCTCGCCCTCCATGGACAGCTAGCATTTTAGTGTCCTTATGTGAAGCAACCCTCATCTGCCCCAGTGAAGCTGCTCAGTGGCCAACGTCAGATCACTGTGGTTATAGTGGGCAGCTCCCCAGTGTGCCTTCTTCAGAAGGGCACAGTCATTTGTGTATGTGTGTATGTGTGTGTGTGTGTTGCCCTGTGGGCGGCATGTTTTATGTGTGATAGGTGTGTGACAGGTATGTGCTTGGGGCAGGTCACAGGGGAAACTCCGCTGGGAAATAGTAAAAGGTTAGATCATTCTTTATTCCTCCCTGTCTTCTTTCTCTCGCTCTTTCTCTCTCTTTTTCTTCCATCCTTCACTCAACCTCGTGGTGCAGCTCTTCCCCGCCCTCCCTTCCTCCTATTTCTCTTCCTCATATGGACTGCCAGGAAATTGGAAGATTTCTATGTCTTAAAAAACATTATTATTTATTAAAGATATACACCATATTTTTTTGGTAGTACAACCAATCCATCATAGATCTCCAGTGTATGCTGTATGTGTGTGTATCTATAGTTTAAGACTTGTCATATCTAATTCATCATAGATCTTGTTTGTGTGTGTGTGTGTGTGTGTGTGTGTGTGCGTGTGTGTCTGTCAATCTATATGTGTGTGTGTGTGTGCATCTATAGTTTAGGAGCTGTCATATCTCATCCATCATAGATCTCCAGAGTGTTTTTGTGCATGGGTGTCAGTGCACAAGTTTGTGTGTTCATGTGTGTGTGTGTGTGTGTGTGTGTGAGCGTATTGTCATACCAGAAAATGACCCTAATTTAGGAGCTGTCATGTCTCCTCCATCGTAGATCTCCAGAGAGTCCCAGTTGTGCTCAGTGGCAAACGTCATCACTTGGATCTAAATCGTAAACAATGAAAATAAATGAACATAATGGCCTCCAAGTTTATGTGCATCTTCCATAGTTAGTGTTCATATATTAGATATTTATCTGTAAGTGTATACATGTCTGTACCTGTATCCCAGCGCCTTCACTGACATGAATCCTCCACAGACAGTTGAGACTGTTTGGGTAGGGTTCAGGATAACCAGGAGACAGTATTGTACCGCGACGTTCAGTCAAATTGCCACTGCAGGGAACTAGAATGAAGACATAAAATATGGATTTCTTGGCAAAGTTTATTAACTAAATAGCTGACAGATAGGACAGGTTGTTGGAATATGGCTCTGCATACCCAGGGACAATATGGTGTTCAAATTACCACTACAGGGAGCCAGAGAGAGAAAATATGATAACAAACATTATTTATTGTATAAACTGAGGTGACAGTTGAAGCTGTTTGCAAAAGGCTCGCTCTCAGCAGAGAGAGATTTCACGCAGGCATACGTTTAGTTTGTTAGAATGTATGTCAAAATCCTGACACTCACTGTACTGGATGATTCACAGAGAGGACTGATTTCTTACTTTGGAGCTGCTTATGTTATGCTGGTTACATTCTCTATATGCCTCAGGGTCGGTTAGTCTTACCTATACAGGTTGGTGTTGTTGCATTCCACTGTGCGAGGGCACCTGGCACGGCCTGGCACCGGATAGCACTGGATCCTTTCAGTAGATACCCTGGACTGCACTCGAACCGAACCACAGAGCCGGCTGAGAACTCGGAACCGATCCGCCTGCCGTAACGAGGCTCCGGCACTGAGCTGCACTGGCTGTCACTGGTGCGAGGTACAGCTACAATGATGACAGTAATTAAACAATATGAGAAGAGGGAGGAAAGAAAAAAACTTTGATGTTGAACTTGAATTAAATGCAGCTTATTGTGTGTAAGTGTGTGTGTGTGAGAGAAAGAGAGATAGAGAGAAGAACAGAGTGAGAGTTACCTTGATAGACGAAGTGAAAGCCTCTAGCTGACTGGCCGCTCTTAGCATTAAACCGCAGCATGATCTGATTGGAAGTTGCCAATGGCAATGTCTCTCCTGGGACAAACAATTACACACACACACACACACACATACACGTAATGATATCAAAGTGAATGCTAATGCTAAAAACAGCTTAACTTTCTCACCTGAAAATGCACAGCAATTTCTTTTTTTTTTAACAAAATTGCAGACAATTGAGACGCAGACACATAACAAACATACAGTTCCATATGAACACAAATGTACACACAAACATACACAGCCTCTCTGTTCCACAAACACCAATAACCATACATTTAACAGTCCTGGTTTACATTCATAACCTAACACTTAGCAGGGGTTCTCCTTCATTTTCGCCTTGTGGTAAAATGTGGTCCTCACAATAACAATACAACAAACATACACACACACACACACACACACACACACACACACCAACTCACAGGCACATACACACAGAGATTTATATGTGCACACATACATAAGCAAACGAGGTAACAGTGATAAATGAGAGAAACATGGTCTGGTGTGGCTGACATTTAGAACCATCATTAGCTGCGTCGGGATGTGTGTGTAGGTGTAAGTTTGGTATGCGTGTATGTGTGTTAATATGTTTGTGTGTCAGGATAATCAGTCAGTTAGCTGGAACAATGTGCTACAAAGCTGTTGGCCTATGTGTGTGTGTGCGCGTGTGTATGCGTGCGTGTGTGATAGGGTAATGATGCGGCTAACATTTTTTTGTAAAGCCTGGTGTGTTTCATTCTTTGCTGCCAGTTTTAGCCAAAAGGGGAACTTCAAACCCAAATTAACTTTAAGGAATAAGCCATTCGACATTATATAAACTGGTCTCTTTCCTTTGAACTAAGTTAGATGGATAGTAGTTGGAATGAAGAAATTACATAATGTGCAGCTACATTTAGCCAAACAAAAACTGTCACATTCTCCTAGTTAATATTATGTTGAAAAAAGCTCACTGATCCACTCAGTGAAGGAAGGTACACTGCGCACAGAAAAGCAAAATGGAAACCTTAGTGTAAAAATAGAAAGAAATGTCTTAAGGAACTATCATATCTATCTAGATATGTTTGTGTTCTTTATTTTGATTGATGTTTTTATCATTAAAACTCTGCTGTACTCCAGTATTGGACTGAGAGTTTTATGGCTGTTGCCAGTTCTTGTCCTTTATTAAACCGCTTAATTTCTCCCACTCATGATTCTATAAGGACACAACTGAATAAACATTACAGAGAAAATATTTAAAAAGCCCTGATTTCTATAGAAAGAAACTAAATGTCAATTCCAGTGGGATTCCCCTGCAGCATGCCCCCTGGCCATTACACACAACTGAAGAACACGAAACTCTGAGGCAATGAGAGCACATTTTGCCAACAACTATGTTAATCAATATTTCTTCATATTTCATTCTTCTTACTGTGTCATCTACACCGATTTTGCCTCATCTTTCAATCTGCATCCATGCTGAGTGTGTTACTGTGTAGTGACTCAAGATGTTGCCAAGCTGGGGATGACTCAAAGCTGGAGGATAAGGAAACCCAGGGAGGATTGTGTTAAGGAGTATTCGTTCTACTGTATATTGTATGGCCCCAGTGAGACGCTTTCCACTGCTGATTTCTTCTTGTAAAGATAACCCATAATAGATTTTCACCAAATACATCACTGTCAAATAAATTGTGGTAACGACCACTGGTGCTGGTGTTCTACAGCCCCCAAGAGCTGCTTTCTTACAGACGATTTTCATTATTTTTCTCTTTCAAAGATGTGCTCAGGAGCACAAAAAAGAAAAACAGGGGAGAACTGTAAAACATTAGTGAACGGCAGCGTTTCAAAAATATAATGTCATGCCAAATCACAGCAAGTGAAAAAAACAATCAACAGCTTTTTTTTATGGCAGCCTGACCCAATAGCATTCCTTCAGCTGCTGTTTGACACTAGTATCAACCAAAAGGAGACTCACCTGAATGTGACCCAGCCAGGGAGCTGAGTAATCGAGCATTCTCATTGGCTCCATCAAACAGCTCCACTGAGTCATTCATCGCTGTCTGGAAAACAGCAAACTGACCAAACACCACTGAAGAAGATGAACAGGAAAAAAAAAAGTCAGAGAAATAAAGATGCTTTTTTGTGTTGGTGTTTCAATTACAACGTCCATTGTAAGCTTATGGTGTGATCATTTATGTACTTACCAAACTGTGGGGATACGGTGATGTAGTAGGAGCAAGTCTGTCTTGTAGTGTAGTTTAGAGGATAGTTTGGAGACAAAACAACTCCTTCAGATCCACCATACTGCCCTCCGCATGGAGCTATGGAAAGACAGAGAAAGGGAAGTTCATTATTCTTTTCATCTAAAAGTTCTTCAATAAAATTCATGTATTTTACATCTTCAGCGCAAAATGCTTGCATGTTTTGTACAGTGTGTATTTCCCAAAGAGAGAGGGGGTCAGATTCACAAAGCCTTTGTGCAACTTGCTTCAGACACATTCTGTGCCTAAAGACATGCATGTTATCTATCAAACAGACTCTCCATTCTGGAGGGGCACTCAGCCAGTTTACTAAGGTGTTTCCTCTGTGAAATCAGTGAAGTGCCCCTCTCTTTATGCATATGCGTTGAGGGAAGGATTGTGCAAATGGCAGCATGATATAAGCGCAGATCTCCTGCACTTAATAATGTTCACACAGTTTGCAGGGGCCATGTGTGGGAAATTATTCACCTTTAAAGAGCAGGTGCAAAGCTGTGTAGATGTATTAAAAGAAGGTTGCGATGGGAAGAGAGAGAATTTAATTAACCTACCATGTATTCTATAGAAATCTCAGCAGACAAAGCATAAACTCACAATTTGAAGATGTGCAGGGGAGCTGCACTGAATTACTTCCAAAATAAAAATCAGCTTTTGAGAAATGAAGAGAAAGCAGCAAATTAACACAATATCTGAAAATATAATAACACCAAACATTCAATTTGAACTCAAACTGATGCTCACTGAGTTACTGATGCACTTTGGTGATTGCATTTTTTTGACAATTACAAATGTGCATGTGACTGCAGTTACCTGGGATTCTACAGAGCCATCAGCTGTATCATTTAAGAGTTGGCTTGATACTGAAACACAGAGTATCGTCTGAAAACCAATCCAACATTAATTTCCTTTTAATATCTATTAAGATCTTAATAAGCCATTAATATGCCACTTATACTTGGCATTGTCTTGTAATATGACATGGTGTTGGTCATATCTGTCAAGATTGAGGTCTGAAATCCTGTCTCATAAAGCATTTTATCAGCCTTGCAGTCCAGAGGCCTTGTAGACTTGACGACATGAAGTATTTTAGGGAATATTTGTCAATAATCAGTATCAGATAACTGTTATTTTTATTTTTCAAACACATGCATTTTCTTCATTTGTTTGTTCGTTTTTTAAAATGCATCATTTCCAGCTTGCAGCTTCCAGCTACTGCCTTTGTAAACCAAATGGTAATTTCACACAGACTGTAAGCACAAATTGAATGAAAGGCACAGTACAAATTTGCAATATGCTTTCATGTACATACAGTAAATGTGGCTTTAAGTCACAGGGAGACACATAGATGATGGTTAGATTTAACTTGTGCTATGTAAGACCAAGACTTGTTCGGGTACGTCTGTAAGGGAATCACTTTATAGGGTGGCTCAGTAGTAAACACTGTCACCTTAGTGCCAAACGCTGAACAGCAGAGGTTAGGTGAAGTGGAAAACAGACAACTGTAAATTGTCCATTGACATGAATGTCAGTGTGAATGTTTGTCTATATGTGTTCTATATGCGTTAGCCCTATGACAGACTGGCAACCTGTCCAGGGAGTATGCTGCCTCTCACCTAGTGCATGCTGGGAACCCCCCCGCAAGCCTGAATAGAATGATTGGATATAGAGGATGGATGGATGCAGCCACTATATACAGCGAATTTGTAGAGCGACACATTTTTGTACTCCAGCATATTGAATTTGAAATGAAACAATGACTATGAAGTTTAAGTGCTGACATTCAGCTTATATTTGAGGGTGTTCACATTCATGTCAGATGAACTTTATAGGGATTGCAGCAATTTCTATATCTAGTTCCTCAATTTTAGGGGACTAAAATGCATTGAGCCAGTCCCCGAGCCAGCAGC
Organism: Oplegnathus fasciatus; assembly: GCA_003416845.1. Classification (NCBI taxonomy): domain Eukaryota; kingdom Metazoa; phylum Chordata; class Actinopteri; order Centrarchiformes; family Oplegnathidae; genus Oplegnathus; species Oplegnathus fasciatus. Next base: position 900,960 of record NTHP01000224.1, on the reverse strand, counting down.
ATAAATCTTGGTGGAGAAACACTTGCCTCTCCCTCTTCAATACCACTGAGTAAGGCCGTTAGCCCCCAACTGCTCAGTGGCCAACAGATCAGACTGTGGTTGTACTGGGCAGCTTCCAGGTGTGAATGCATGCAACTGTATGAGTGTGATCACAGCCTTCCTGAAAAAAGAGAGCTTGGCTCTCACTTCCCTGAATAAATAAAGGTTAAAATAAATAAATGAGTGAGTGACTGAAGTCTAAAGCTCACAGATATCATCATAACACCTGGTATCTTCCCTAGTGATGCTCTACCAGACCTGTACTGCAGCCAGCTTCACTTATTGTTTGTTTCCTGAAAAGTATGATCACTTGGATTGAGGTCGGGTGACTGAAGTGGCAAGAAAGACGCTTTCCTCTGTTTGGCCATAAAATACCCCCTTGGTTGTCTTGTCTTTTAATATCCTAATATTGGAGGACTATATAAAAAGGGCAGCACTGTAAAGCTTAAAGCTGATGGTCATTGTCATTGTCTCACTTCAGTCCAGCTGTAGCTACTTACTAAGGTAACAATAGAGCAAGCGACACTT
>NTHP01000224.1:888024-900213 GCA_003416845.1 Oplegnathus fasciatus | reverse complement strand
TTTTTTTTTTTTCATGCTGCTGGGAGCACTGCCCATTGCACTCAAAGCTGGCACGCGCATAACTACTCTAATCTGTTTTTCTTATGTATTTTTCAAAAAATCCAACTGGCTGCATTTGGCTCAAAAGTTGTTTAGTTTAGCAGAAAATTCATGTTGTCCTCAAATATCACTTGGACCCTTGTGGCTTCAAGGCTTTGTTATATAATGTAAAAAATATGGTGCTTTTGATCTGTGTACATATGTGTGTGTATTTGTGCGTGCAAAAAATGTCCAACCAAAGATCTAGCTGTATATCTAAAAAAACTAGTTTTTATTTTCCAGTTGTTACATTGTAATCTATTATGTGAAATGAATAAAAAAATATTTTTTAAAAAAAGTGATGCCTTTCATTGCCCGAAGGCAGATTGTGGATGGCTTAGAAAAACACACACGCATTTACTTGTAACCAACACATACTGTTGTACTATGGATCAGTAGCTAATATGCAACAGCTGTATTTGGTAACTACAAATCAAATCAAAAACTTGTAAAACAATGTAGAAAAGTGCCGTAACGTAGTGGCACATGTCTTTTATAACTGAGATGGCATTTCTGCTGCACCCTCTTCAGAGTAGTTCCTTCCTCTTGAAATAAAACCCCAGCAGGATAAAAACTTTAGTGAATGAATTTATGTGGTGCTGAGCTAGTGCACAGTGTGGGATCTCCCGTATCAGCGTCCTGTAATTTCAAAAAGCCTATTAATCCCTACTACCATTGCATGACCCACGGGAAGCAGACCTAACAGAAGCTTGATCCATCTTCAGCACCCCCAAGAGAGTTACAAACCTTGTGTGCGAACAGTATGTGGGCGTTTGCACATTTATACTGCAGGTTAGGCCAGCAGAGGTCAATGAAATTAGTGGAAATGTCTGTGAATGTATCTGTGTGGTGTGTATGAGGAGAAAACAGCAGCAACAAGCACATCTGTCAGTGTCATCCTGCCAACACACACACACACACACACACACACACACACACACACACATTTGTGGTCTTTTCTTATCGCTTCTTTTCTCACCTCTCCTGCCCTCTTCTCTTCCTGTCTTGTTTTGGTGGCAAGCGCGTGTACCTCTGTGGACCAGTCCCAATGTCCACCCACGGTATAAGCTGTGATCCCTACCAGACTTTAATTATCATCACCTCTGTACTCAGTGAAAATGTGAGAGCAGGAGGGAGCAAAGGTTGAAAATGCTGTATGACAAATGGGACAGCACTTTGTGAATTAATATATTGCCTGGGCCANNAAATTGACTGTTTAAAATATAATAATAGCCTAAATGTTATTAGCATTGTTTGATTAAAACAAATAAAAACAAATTGTCATTATCATGCCTTAATTAAAAAAAAAACTGGACATGTTAACGTTTTTCCAGCTCCTTCTAAGTTTTTTTTTGTGGATGATTTCGGACACCCCCCTGAGGGTAATTCCCTCAAGCAAAGTCTTCAGCATTTCAGCCCTGTGGAAACTGTGCATAAAGGGCTCAGAAAGTCCACCAGAGAGCCCTCAAGCACTTTCCGATTTCACAGTGGGACAGCCCTGAGCCCTTGTGGACTTATCAGGAACACATGTCAAAGTCTATGAGACCGTGAGTGTGGACATTAAGACTGGGCCCGTATTCTTGGCTAAGCCTTGCTCAGTAAAACCGATTTACATGCCTACTGTAGAATGAAAAAAATAACAGCAAAACTTGGTTTGGTTTCTGCTCCTTTGCTAGACAGTTGTTGTACTCCCACCCACTCGTCCTCCTCCTCCTCCCCACTCCTATCCCTTCCTACTTTCTTCTTGTTTCCTAAAGCATCAGAGTAATCACCCTCTTTCTTTCCACTCCTCCTGATCCTGCGCACTGATATCGATTGATATTTTTTGGATTGATTCTTGTTGTGCTGCTGCATTCAAACCCTCAGGTCTAGAGGTCTAGTCTTGATCTACCCACAATCCCCCAGTGGTGCTGCTCTAGGCTCAGGTGTCAGCCTTATCAAAAGCCTTCACACATATGTGCTTTGATCACTCACACCCTCTGACACACACACAAATAAATGCAAAAAATGCTATGCAAGTCACTCTCTTTCTCTCACACATCCGTGCGCTTTGATCATCCACACACACACACACACACACACACAAGAACACACACGTACACAACACTTTTGTAGTCCTACCTCTCACTGTCTGCGTCTCATTTTCCTTTTCCTCTCAAACAAATACGCACACACACGCACACACGCAGCAGGGCTTTGGGGTGGTAGTGAGCACAGGAAAAGATTTCCAAAATGTCCTAAACTTTTAAAGTTGACTTGCAGTTCTTCCAGGAGCTTTTTCAAAGCCATAAACAGAACAGTTAGAGTGACTTTTACTTTTCAGAGAGTAGATTCTTCACAACAATGTAAATAACCACAAACTCTTGAGCGAACACTACATATACACAATAGAGTCCACTTATTTTCACCATGAAACACGGAGAGAATAAAATCCCTTGAAACCTCAGGAAAATAGTTTAGCCATAAATAGTACTATATATGCAACACAGACTCTGAATGTTGCTTATAAAACAAGACCTCTGGTATCTCTTACCACAAAACTGATATGCAAAATAATAAAAGCAATTAATGCACTATGTACAGTATGTATAAGCACAAGCCAATCTCACAGAAATAGTAAAACATTGTGCAATTGAAGATTTGGCGACTGTTATTCATAACAATAACTAATTCCCACCAGTTATGGACATACAGTGTGTGTGTGTGTGTGTGTGTGTGTGTGTGTGTGTGTGTGTGCATGCATGTGTGACTGTGTCTGGCTGTCAACGCACGGTCAGTGGGATTCATTAATCTTAATTAATAACTGAAACATGGACAGTGTGAACAAAGAAAGGCCAGGGTGGAATTACCTGTAGCCTACTCTAATAGTTTACATGGCAAAGTCGGCATAATGTACATTTCTAAAACACTAATTCCATCAGTACGACAACACTGTCATGTCATATGTCTGCTAAAAAAAATACGGTAATGTAAAAAACAATTTGTGAATGAAAACTGTATTTTTGAGAGCTGAAGTGAAACTGGGATGTTTGGGTTCTGTTCCAAAAGTGAGAAAACTCAAAATTCAATTCATTCTAATGTAAATAACATTTAAAAAATAATTTTTTTCATCATTTTTTTTAAACCATGTAATATTGTTATTTATTCAGTATTTCAGTTTTTTTAGCTGCCTTTCATGAACATCATTTCCCATGAGCCTGAGACCACTGCGGGTTAAATGTCACGACTCGACAAAAGAGGCGAGTCCACAGGCGAGTGGAGGGGTCGTGGTGAGCTCAGACATGTCTGTAATAACAGCAGGACAGAGAAGACAGAACACTGTAGAGGTTTTCAGACAGGAGAGATTACAGCGAAAGAGTTGGAAAAATTACTTTAGAAGAGAGTGTGGTGAATTTTATGGATATGGACGAAACCAAGTTGCAATGATGTAAGTAAAATTTTCAAAGGAGTTTTCCAACAAATTATTTGTAGTTTAACTTTGTTAAAATCATGAAGGTTTTAACTTCTAATAGCAAGTGCTGTTGTAAACCCCGGGAACACGCTTCATTTCTTCAGAAAGAGCGATTAAAGAAATGCTGAATGAGAGATTGCACTGACTGAGTTACAGAAGCTGGTGGAACAGAAGCTGGCCCAGACTTGACGTCATGACTTCGACTCTCTATCAAAAGTAGCTAGAATCCATATTTATATTTATATATATTTAAAAAATGCAACAGAGGAGTGAGGGAGTAACGACTGTGGCCTTGTGTATGATGTAGAGGGTCATCGGTCCTGGGGACTGACTGACCGCCACTCTTGGGATAGAGCTGGTAGTCAGAGCTAACCTGTCATGAGCAGCTACTGTCAGACTCTCCCTTTCTCTGCTGGAAAGACAGGGAGTCCAGTGTAGCTTTGACAGTCAGTACAAGCACGTTTATCGGCTCTTTGCGAAAGCTACTGTGTGGCTACTTGTGTTGTAGTTGGGCTAGTAGCTCAACTATAAGAGGCAGAGTGTCAGTACATAGCCGTAGCCATGCTGTTTATTGTGGTTAACATTACTGTTCCCCAGCCCTGAATGTTTTGTAATGCTCTGACTCTAGCACAGTTATCGGCGGGCCCATGTGTTGTGTTTAATGCCACTGCAGAGGAATAAATCTCGCTCATGTACGATGTAGTTTTTCTGCCACTGCTTTTCAGGCTTGCTACTGCTAACACAACCTGCAGCTAGGTGTGAGAGGCACAAACAGGGGCTACGATTAGCCAGTGTTCTGCTATTTATACTTGGCGTGGCAGCTGACATATGTAATAGACCTCGATTAGGAAGGGGTGAGAGAACTTTCAAATCCAAGCAGGTGCATACAAGCTAATTTTGAGCAAAGAACGTAGTTGTGTTTTGCTGTGTTTAACTAGGGATGATAGGGGCGATCCAATCTCAAAGATCGGTATCGGGGCCAATCAAAGCAATTTTTTAAATGATCGGTATCAGCTATATTGAGCACGAACCTAAGCCCGATCCTTTGTTTTACGTCAGCTGTCACACAGGTGTTTTTACTTGCAAAGCTTTCATGCACATCAACGCAACAAGCTCAGCCGTCGTCAACTCTCCGTCTCTCCTCCACTCCACTGAGCTCCGTGTGTATTGCCTTGGACATACGTTCCGCGGACAGCTGCGGACTTGCGGACAGGCACGCGGTTCCATTCATACTACAATTGAGGGTCCGCGTGTGAACACTTGCCAGCCACACTCAAAGCAAAATACTGTAACATTAGTTATGGCTGGTAGCTACCTTGCTAAGTAGTGGCTAGCTTGTATTGATTGTGGCCACTTGTCTTGTATTCTTTCAAAGACAAATTATAGGTAGTGCCCGTTGAAAATGAGCAGTGGCTCAACAGAATACAGTTCATTCAGGTAAATCAGGCAAAGGCTGCACCGAAGCAACAAACACTGGAGGAGACTTTTAAAGGGAGAGAAATTCAAAAAGAATTACAGAGAGATTACAGAGCAGGTTTGCTATTTTATAACATGTTATTTTGTAAAAAATAAAAATAAAAAAACATTAAGGAACAGCTTGGATGCAGGCATTTTTTTTCTTAATGCATTGCAGAGCTATTCAGTTGTGAAGCATATACATTGGATTGATTTGAATAACTTTAAATGTACTTGAAGTGTGCATCATGCAGCTGTATTATCTCGGAAAATAGAAGCATCGGATCGGGACTCGGTATCGGCAGATACTCAATATTAAAAGACTCGGATCGGGGGCCAAAAAACTTGATTGGGACATCCTTATTATAATGAACAATAGCATAACACTGGGGGGGAATATTCGACTATTTGGATATTCGTTCGTTGGGTAGGTATTCGATTTTTAATTTTGGGATTTGGATATTCGTTGTTGTTTTTTTTTAAGGTGTATTGATTGATTGATTCACGTCGTTGTTATGCCCGGCCTAGGGGTAGCCAGAGCACAGCATAAAAAGATGAATCCCCTCTTTCCCCACTCCCAAGGATGACCAGTGCCACAACAGATGCAGTCCAAACAGAATTGATTTATTCATCAATCGGGGGTACGACAGGCGTCAGGGGGAGCATGGCCAAAATAATAAACAAAACAATCTGTAAGAACCAACTAATTTACCTAATCCAAAACAAAACAAAAGAAAATACAGGGTTCTTACCTCACTCCCTAACATAAACAGGAGAAAACAATTATAAAAACAGAAAAGGCTTCCCCCCCCTACGATTACCTGGACTGTTTTTTTTAGAAGATATTTAGGTTAGAGCAACAGCTCAACAAATCAGCACTAAGACAACCGTTGGGGTCCACTAAACAGCTCGGCTCGGCTCGGCACACCACGGCACGGTCTGGTTGGGAGTCAGGAAGAGAGAAGGAGTGAAGCCGGCCTGGGCGGATGCCATTTTAAAGTAGGCGCCATCAGTCTCCTGTCCAATCACCAGCCATCATCTGAAACTTTGAACACCACGAAAGAAACACAGAACAGGGTGAACAGCACCACCCTCAGGCAGGGAGGGACAACAGCACAGAACAATCACCATCACACTCAAAATACAAACACCTTATGACTCAGGGTCATAACAGTCGTCAACTCATGCATTGAGTAACGTGTTACCGGCCGAGCCTTCCCCTTTAAGGAAGGTGGCCTTGTGGGTGACGTATGCATGTGACATCGTCTGACAGGTTTGTTATGGGAAGTGAGTCTCCCCTCTGTGTGTGTAGAAAAAGTACCTGTACTGTATGTGCGGAAGACACCGTCAAGGGCATGCTTACATGGATTGTTAAGTTACAGTAGTCAGCAGAAAGTGTCCAGATAAGCTCAAGTAAAGCGGTTATGAAACGGGCCACGTATGGTGTTCGCTGCAACAAGTGAATAAAGCACCTGTTTTATGCAACATTACCACAACGTCTCCCGACCATTCTTAAAAGCAGAGTTTGCCCGGACTGCAGAGGCTAGTTTCCAGCTAACTGACAAGCCAGGCTAAAGCCAGTTGAATTAGTCTTAAGAAACCAGAGGTCTCCCAACTGCGGTTCAGAGGACTGAAGCTGGAAAGGTAACACATGCAAGAAAACATTCCACCTTAAAAGTTGCTGGTAGCTGCTGGTATCCTTTGAGTGAATTACTTTTTTTTTCTCTCCAGTATACAGCTAGCTAACATTAACTAGTAAAGATGAAAAGGCAGCAAAATCATTTAATTTTTTGGAACAGCTAAAAAGGTCAAAGTTTACAGTCGCACTTTATTTAACGGTACACTAATAAGATGTAACAAGCCGTACTTTGTATCAAATTAGAGAAAAAAAACATTAAGGAACAGCTTGGATGCAGGCATTTTTTTTCTTAATGCATTGCAGAGCTATTCAGTTGTCAAGCATATACATTGGATTCATTTTAAAAACTTTGATGTACTTGAAGTGTGCACTGTGCCGCTGTATTATCTAGGAAAATCGGATCCGGACTTGTATGGGCAGATATTGAATATTAAATGACCCGGATCTGGATCGGGGGCAAAAAAACTTAGATCGGGACATCCCTAGTATTAACATCATATGCCAACATGTGATAATGTGTGTGGAACTGATAACTGATATTCAAACGTATATAGCGTATTCACAGATTGAGCATTCAAGTGTATTTCCATGTATAAACATGTGTGGTATCCTGTATTTGGTGTGCATATGTGTGTGTGTGTGTGTGTGTGTGTGTGAGGGCGTGTGTGCGTGAGTACTGCCTCTAGGCAGCACTCTGTAATAGCTACGTCTCTCTCTCACTTTACCTCTCTGTGTCTCTCGCCCTCTTTTACACACACACACACACAACCCTATCAACAGTCACGGAGAATTCCTTCTTTCTCGCACCAGCTCTTAGTTACCATGGAAACCAATAAAAGAGCGGTTTAAGATGGGAGGTGGGTGTGTGTGTGTGTGTATGGGAGAGAGAGAGAGAGAGAGAGAGAGAGAGAGAGGGCAAGAAGGGGAGAGAGAGCCAGAGAGAAATGGTGACAGAAAAATATAGAGTAAATCAGACACAGACAGAGGAGGTGGGAGGAAGGAAGAACGAGAGAGAGAGGATGAAAATATAGGAAGAGAGAGAGGAGAGTGAGAAGTAGTTAGAGAGAAAAGGAAAGAGAAGGAGGAGAAAGAGAGAAGTGTGAGGGAGGGTGAAAGGGAAGAAGAGAGGAGACAAGGGAGTGTAAGTGGAGATGTATTATTTAAAGAGGTCTCACCCTGTCTAATGAGTTTGGTCTAAAAGCCCCAGGAGCTGCCCAAAGATAGAGAGAGAGACAGACAGACAGAGAAACTTCCCTAACTATGTGGTGAGAAAATTCAACGTGCAATACGAGCCGAGGGAGAAAAAGAGCGAGATTACTGGGTAGGACTGGATTTAGTTAAATTGTTCTGCTTTGAATATGTGAATTGTCCTGTAGTGTAGGTGACAGCAATCTCTGCAGATCAATCCATGTATCTGGGGCAGAGGGGGCCCGGGCCAGAAACCAAATTCAGGTCTGTCTTACTGTGAGGAAACTGTGAGGGCTAATATTGTTGAAATTTGGGTCAATCAAGAACTTCTAAAACACCATGTACAACACAGCGTCTAAAAAAAAGTTGTGGATATAAAAATTTGTTTTTGACAATTTATGAAATTTACAATATATAATTTTTTGAGCTGTATGTTGACATAGTAGCCTGTACAGTATGATACTCTTCCCCTGCTTTGTGAGACACGCAGAATGACAGTATGATAAAGAAATTCTTAATGTGTAATTATACTCTCTGTATTAGACCTTAAAAACTGCAAAGTATTCATTGTTTTTTACAACCGTGACAAGCTGAAAGAAACACACCTTATGGGAAAATTATGTCAAAATCAATTACAGTAAAAAGATATGAATCAATTGCTGGATGAAATTCGAGGTCCTTTCATAGTGTCAGATCATTTTTTATTTGATAGAGGACCATTATGTGGTCTTCCATTAATAGCCTTCAGATGTGACTAAAATATCAATACTTGGCTTCAGTTAATAAATACATTATTGTGGGGGAAAGCATCTAAATATTAAACTGAATCAATTTCAGCCACCCCTAATTGCTAATGAACACAAGTTCTTTATGTTGCAGCAAAGAAGGTTTGTTAATATTATCAAACACTGGAAAAGCTTCATTTAGCCCATCCAACAAATGTAACAGGTAACTTATTCACTGATCAAGTAACTGGACGGTTAATGGTCCGAACAAATAACAAACTAACTGTTTGATTGGTTAAATTATGAATGGCTGACCAACTGGCTTCCTGATTTCTTATCTAAGAGGCCGACTAGCTAGCTGATTGGATGGAAACACTGCACTAAAGTGCACTGATGGTGCACCAAAACAATGTGTTAATACATTCAGGACATAAAATAACACATTTTTCTTGTCTATAAATATAACGAGTGAGATTTCCTCAAAGATGCAACCCTTAAAATGCATAAAAAAGAAAGACCAAAGTTATGTTCTTTCATAGGAATCAATCTCTTTTTGTTTTATTTCACTGATCGACAGATTATTGCATCTTCCCCTTCAAAACCACCGCTGGACAAAGAAGTGCTGCAGAGAAATTTCCAGATTTGAGGTTGGTTAAGTAACTGTAACACATCTAAAGTTGATAAGTGGCGGTGTGAACATGTGAACATGAGATAAAATGACTGGATGAGCTTTTTTTTTCTTGCTGACTGTTATTCGTTGCTGTTCTCAAATAGCGACTCTGAGTGCAATTATCTCATCTTTATTCTCTCCCGACCCCCCCCGACCCCCCTCCTCACTGTCTCTCAGACATTATTAAACAGAGCTTTCACAGGAGCCTTTCTCAAAGTGTTAAGAGGCATAAGTAAGTGTGTATTGTCTCTGTGTGTGTGTGTCTTTTGTGCTCATTTTAAAATTCCTTCCTTGTCTTGCCACCTTGCTCTGTGGCTTATTTGATTTTTTTTACCCACATGGCACCAGGCCAGGTCTCTGTCACTTTAGAGAACACACACACACACACACACACACACACACACAAAATCACATACACTCTGAATGGCAGTTTGGCAGGTGTCACTTCCTTGGCTCTCAGAGCTGTCAATCAATTAGACAGTTCAGCCTTCCAATCCCTGACAGAGTCTCTGTCTCTGATGTGCACACACACACAAACACGCATGCACACACATGTGCACACACGCACACACACACAGAGAAAGAATACCATCATGCCATTTAGGTTTTGACAAATCAGTCATGATAAAAAGGGGTGTGACATGCAACAAGGGTCCCCAGCTGGAGTCAAACTGAAGACGTTGCACGTGAATGGTATGCATCTTAACCATTCTGTTACCAGGGTGCCCCTAAATATTCAGTTTTGACAGTAATATTATGGTATACTATATAGACTGAATGGCCACTTTATTAGGTACACCTGTACAAACTATTGCACTTCAGTACAACAGCTCTGCCATAAATTCTACCTTTACGAAGTTTCTAACATGAAGGGTGCAGAATATTAGAAACAACCTTGAATATAATGAATATAATAACAACACATCAAGTCTGACCTCAGTGCTTAAATACATAATTGAATTAACACCTCTATGACAGTGTCAGCAAAAACTGTTCATTACAGGCATAATAAAAGTAGTCTACGTGGCAGAACAGAGGTATTGGATTACATTAGATTGCACAGGTATACCTAATAAAGTGTGCAAGCAGGTTGTTTTCTAATAGTTTGGCATGAGCAGGTTTTGCCCCACGCCCATGTGTTTGCAAGGATGCAGTTCTTGTTGTGTGTCTCCTACCTTTACATGATGGCAGTGCTCTGTCCCACACCGGCTTCCCATCATGCCCCATGACACAGGTGATGGTATCCCCGCCCACTGTTGTGTAGCCATGGTGACAGTTGTAGGAGACCTGAGATCCCAGTTTATAGTCATAACCTGTCCGACTGGCGTTCATTATGTTACCAGGGTCAAAACAGGCCTCTCTTGGTTTTTCTGTGGAGAATGGAGAGAGTTTGTGTTACTGGACAAGGCCCAACTAATTTGGAATATTACTAAACTAAACGTGTTTGTTTATGTTTTTATTTTCCATTATTTATTCATCTGGTCAGGTCATTAGATCGCATATCAGCACCAGGCACTGCACCACAGCCTCCCATGTGGTGCAGGAAAAGGCACTGTAGCGATTTAATCTCCACATGGTGGTATTGAGGGTAAATTCATGTCATTTTCATTTGAAGCTAACAGTTATCACTGTACATTTCTAAAACATGCCTAGATCTTTTACACAGTCCAATAAAGGACATATTCAGATTTTGTTTGGGTGCAAAACTATTTTGGTGGCAATTTTGGGGAAAATTTAGTCAACTGCTATTTGTTCACCCCTAATACAGCTATATTGAATATCCTCTATTCACCTCTAATATATTTTCCCCCATGGGAGATGAAGGAACAAACAAGGGTAAGAGAGGAGTCAAGAGTAAGAAGAAGACAGGAATAAAGGAGTAAAAGATGAGGAGTGAACCATGGTCAAAACTGTCTTGGATCTTTATGACTTGGCGCTGGGCCAGCTTGTTTGCTTACTGTGATCGCCCAATAAGAATGAGATATTGGGCTTGACAGAGGGAAACCGACAGACAGAGAGAGAAGAGAGAGAGGTGGAGGGCAAGATGGAAGTGAAACAGGGAGATGATTAAGGTTGTATTTTAATTAGAGAGATGGCAGATGAAAGGTAGTGAATTAATGACAAAAGTACAGAGGTGTGAGGTAGCATGAGGAGACAGACAACAGAGAAGGAGATAATCTTTTTTTAATTAGAGATAAATGGAGTGAGAGAAACAAGAGAAAAAAAAAGAGTTTATAAAACTTGACAGAGCAGATCAAGTCTCTAGTCAGTCGAACGACTAATCATCAGTTCCTCAATGACTATAGCTGTTAAATCACCCCCAGTCAAGCAACGTCTGTAAAACCAGGATGAGTCACAATCTGTGGAAGTAAACAACTCATGGGCTAACATGGAACAGCATGCCCTTTCAACTGAAAACACTTCTGATGTACAGTATGGGTGAAATTAATAGAGTAGGCAGATAAAAATATTATCCAGTCTGTACAAGAGACACTCCTGCATCAACATTTTAATCATTGCACTACATAAACACAGAATTTAGAGACAATGATTGTTTTTTATTTTAGTGTACAACACACCCATTCCAGCTATTTATCAAATACAGGTCCAGATTTACTAAGAAAATGCGGCTGCCATCTGTGTGTATTCAGCGACCGATTTACTAAGACAGCGGCTCATAACACAGCTCCTGGACTGAGCCTGGGACTGCCCTCCAATATACACAATATGAAAGTGAAGGAGAGCTCATAGGCACAGTTCAGCAGTGGGATTTCTATGAGATCACTAAGCTCAGAAAATAAATAATAATGTAGTGATCTTGATTGCACCTGAGGAAAACTATTGCTCAAAATATTACTCAAAAAAGTGTGATATAATCTTTAGCAAACACTCACCTAAATGTCTTAACATTTAACAACATTTACTTAAAAGAAAAGTTCAGTTGCAGCCTGTGGTGATTTAACAGTTCATTGATGGTAAAAAA
>NTHP01000224.1:795310-888015 GCA_003416845.1 Oplegnathus fasciatus | reverse complement strand
AAAAAAAAAGTTTGACAAACACAAACCAAAAATCCCTGAATCACCCAGATTAGACTGTTTGAAAACATTTGGACATTATCTAAAAAGTACCTTAAATGTGACCATGTGAAAACATACGAGAACATTACATTAAGGCAAAGTTTGGGGGTTTAATTACCTCTATATTCGATGGCAAACCCAGACATGCCCAGTGAGGCGTCAGATCTGAATGCCAGGAAGAGACTGTTACTACTGCTCTCTATTCGGTCTGGGGCCTGGTTGCCTTGGAGACTTGATAGTAACGGCCCATTAGAGTCTTCACCCTCGTAGATGTGCAGGAAGTCGTAACTTGGCTCCATGTTGAAACTGGGGCAAAAAATAAGACAATACAGAGAAACTTGGGTTTAAGAATCTAGTAAGATTGATTGCATAGTTTGTGTGTGTGTGTGTGTGTGATTGTGTGTGTTCTTGTTCAAACAATTAAACCAGTGGTGTGTGTTAAATTCAAGTACCTGCTTCATTTAATGACTGCCAATTAGTTTCTGCTATTTCTCTTTTAATCGTCTGCTAATCTTCTTGCTTTCATTTTGACATGTTTTCCAGATGTGTTTACTGCATTAAAAATGAAAACTTTAAATGTTTGTCACTGTCTTCTTCTTTTTTTTAAATTTAAGACAGCAATATATAGTCAAAAACTGTGATTTCATTGATATTTTAGAAAAATATGACTGTGTGTGCTGCTCTATTTTGATCTTTATATCAGTATGCATGTGCACCTGCAGCCTAAACCTACAGTACCTCCTCATGCATGCTTCTTTGTAAAAGCTTTGCTAGTTTTCACTTTGACAGCTTCTCCTCATCTCTCTATACATACATGAAGACATTTGGTCCTCAGGAGGGTAAAAGTATAAGAACACACACACACTCATACAAGGTATCAGTGTTTGCTCTGACAGTGGTTGTGTTAGCCCTGTCTCCCTCCTGTCACACAGAGACAAATCTGTATGGGTGTGTACACACACACATATACTGTATATATACACCTATATCACATTTAGAGTGTGTATGTGTATATTAGCTCTGCCTCCCACCTGTCTGGTTAAACCCTCCTGCTCAATGTTTGGCTGGAAGTCATAGGACTTAACTGTGTGTGTGTATTTGTTTGTTCATGTCTGTTCTCAGAGCAAAGAAAGATAGAGAGGAAGAGAGAACGAGGAAATGTATCGTGTATGTTGTGTAAGTGTAGTAGTATTGATAACTAGCAGCTTTCGAGCACCAGTGGCGATGTAGAGCAACGTTTAGATGAGTGATTCCCTGTATTGTTTGCTGTATTCCTGTATAATATGTACACGAGGATGCATTTTCATGCCACAAGCAAGGACATGATACACAATTCTGCATTGGCATTTAAGACAATAGCTTTCCAAACACTTTATGAGCCAGGAAATGCATTTCATATGTTTAGGATGCCTTTAGGATACACACAATTTATTTTGGTGAGAAATGTAGAATGTGAAAAAAACAAGTTTGTTTACAATGAAAACACTACAGGATACCTTAAAGATGAGGAGATTTTGATATACAAAAAAACAAATCTTTCAATTGAAATGTTATGTTATTGAAATCCAGAAATCAATCTGGCATATCTACAGGCTTCTCTCATGTGCCCTGTACTTTATCTAACCTTTCCCTTTACTTTAAGACACAAAAAGACGATCTTTTTTGAGTTTGGGCGAAACAGGTGTTTGTGACATTTGGCTGGCAAGACAATGTACTATTGGAAAAGACTTGTTGAACTTAATAAACCTTATATAATCATTTCCAAAGTCAAAATAAGTGTGAAGAATGCTTAAGTTTAAGCCCTGTGTTTATATCTGGTGCAGAATGGGCTTAACTGCACATAAGCCCCTTTTGCACTGACAAAGCATTAAAATGATCTGTGCTAATACCTTTTGCATTAGTGATACATTCTGGGTCTGAATGCTAAAGCTATCAAATGTCATAAAAAGAACATAAAGATCTCACTGGGCAGAAATGGGACAGCATCATAACCCCTCATGACCGAAGAAGAGTAACACAAGGGTCTGTTAAGAGTTAACACTTCAATGCAAAGTAAGAGCAATCAAAGCAAACTTTAGAAGGTACGGTATGTTTTAGTTTGTTTAGTAATTAATTATACATTTTTAAATATAGAGTAACAAAACAGTCAGTACTCTCATTATGAGAAGAATGCAAATGTGTATGCTTTTCACTGACTGTAAGTAATCAGTAGACAGTACATTTATAGAATATAATATCACTTTGGGATGTTTTACATTGAAAATAACAACTTTTCTGGCCAATACCTTTTGGCACTACTATAGAAAAAGTGTCAGTTGGGTGTGGACACTCAAATAACCATTATACGTACGATACCACAAAATGAGTTCTGACTTCATTGGAAAAACAAGAATTGCACACTGATTTGATTCAAAGACTGATCAAAAGACTGAGTCATTAGTAATTGGGTCACTAGACGTCTATTTCAGCTGTGTTTATAAAACACAATTACTAGGTTAAAATGAGATAAATAATGACAAAGAAATGACACACAACATCCACAAAACAACCAATATCAATACAACTTCATTAAAAGTAAAACAAAAACTGTCTCACTGTTACAACAGAAGGGAATTATCTCTCCGGCTGAAAAACATGAAGCCAAAATTGGGTCATTTTTTCTCCTTTGGCAATCTGGAGAAAGTCCACTTTGCTTTTATCTCCTTTGCTACATGTGAAGCTCCAATCCTCACTTTTGCTTTAGTCATAAGCCCCTAACCACTGTGACTTGTAAAATATTCACCACCGAGGTGCAATCAGGACTTGAAATGTAAATAAACACTGCCCTCGTACCAAAAAATAAAACACGGGAATGGTCAGAAATCCCTTTCATTTCACTTTCCAAATCAAGGCAAGAATAATGTATCTGCCAACATATAGTGTTCAAAAAGTTCCTGAACAAGTCAAGTTACTGTATGTCTTCAAGGATGCATAGGGAATTACCAATAAGTTCACACTGATTAACAAACTAAAACAAAAAATGGCTGACAGTAAAGAACAATTCCAATTTCCTGAAGCTTTTAAAGATAAGATCATCTCACCATTAAGCTACTTTAGCTTTGTTAGAAGTAGATTTTACTGTAGTTTTATAGACTAATGTAATGTCTATTAGAGGTTTTCCCCACCGAAATTGGTCTATTAGTTACCTTAATGATCCTTAACTGTGTGTTAATTAACATCAGACTAAACTGGGCCTGATCCCTGACTATACAGCACAGAGCTATTTTACCCGGTGTGGGCCACAGGGAGTCATGCAAAGTCTACACTTAAAAATAAAGCTAAACTTCACTCGTAAACAAAGTCCATGGAGGGTGATGCATTTTCAAATTTAACCCAGATGGAAAACATATTTCAGAAAATACTTCTCCACTCCCTAAATCTTTAAGCCTGTAATTTTTTAATATTTTCTCAGGTATTTGGACAAAGTAATTAAAAATTCATATTATCAGTGAGACCATTGCTCTGCCCTGATGAGTTTGCTGCAGCCACATGCCTCAAAATTGCTCCATTATCTTTCTTCTTGTAGTGAAGTTGTTATTGTGTGGTGTTAATTATCATCTGTTAGTAATAAAACAAAACTTAAATATCAATCAGACTGTAATTAATGTACCATTAACTGAACAATGGCATGCATCAGTAACTTTGTATTTTCTCACCAAAAAATTCACATCCTCAATCAGCATATTTCAAATCATGACATGATTGTTATTGTTTCTCACAGCATACAGTAGCCTACTTTTATTACAGTAACATTATGACACTGATACATTATGTTTAATGATCATTGGTTTATCATAAAGCCATCAGTTTACTGTGCTTTATGTTTAGATACCTCTCATTGTTGCCCTCATGTTGCAGCTAAGTCCTCCACCAAAATAACATGGGCAGACGTTTATACAGCAAATACAGGAAGAAAGTCCCTACTCCTACAGGAAACTCCAAACTATGAAATCATTGCTGAAAAAAACTGTGCAGGCTTATTTTGAAAATGTTATAAAGTGGAAAAAAAATTCTTTGATCCATTCAATCAAAATGTCAGAAATACCCGCTGAGAAGCAGCAGTGTTTCCTACAGGCACAGATAAGCTCCAGTCCTGGGTTAAAGCTTGAGAATACATATGACAAAGGTACATGGTATACATACTGTATATAAGTGGTCATGCACACTTTGATACGGAGCCATGATTTAAATTTAGGTGGCTTACCTTTTGAAGATGAGAGCAATGACAAAGTCAGGGTTGACTCTGATTCTCCAATCACACTCTTTCCCAGGGGGGTAAGGCTGAGGGTAGTTAGGAGACAGAATTACTCCCGAAGGACCGCTGACGTTACCCCCACATGTCGCTGGAGACAGACAAACAGTGAGAGAGAGACAGAGAGAGGGAAAGAGAAAGATGATTACACAGCATTGGGCTTGGGGTAATTTGGAAAGAGAATCACCCCTGATTGACCACTCATGTAACCCCCACAGGTCGGCAGAGTGGAGGAGAGTTAGTCAGTGATGGGAAGTGTGGTAGGGGTTGGTTAGGAGAGAGAGAATTACTCCTGGTGGACCGTTGATATTACCTCCACAGGTAGCTGGAGAGGGTGAAAGAGCAAAAGAGAGATAGAGAGACTGTGAGATTTAGTTACGGAGTGTAAGGCTGGGGGTAGTTAGCGGAGAGAATCACCCCTAGTGGTCCTGTTATCCCACAACAAGCCAGGGAGCAGGAAAGAGATATTGGCAAGAGAGACAGATAGATGCATTCAAGCAGCAATTTGGTGAAGTGAAGGAAGAATTTGAAACATGGAGAGGTGTCTTGGGGGTGGCAGGTGGGTGTGAACGGATTATCAACAGTGAAATAGAGGTAAACAAAGGCATTAACAGTTGCAAATCACTCACAGCCAGATGCACACTTACACACTAGACTGTTGTGTATAATGTTGCTTTAATCTTAGGAGCTCTTGAACACCCAGGGATTCACCACCTGAGGTGAAAGTGCAGGAGAGGAAAGCGCACACAGGCTACGCTAAGAGGAAACAGAGGGGGATTTAAGCCCTACATTTTATCTACAGTGGTGCAAAACGCGAGGTCACTGGCAAAGAGTGAGGAGCAATATCAGCTACAAAGCATAATGTGTTTCACAGGCATGGTTACAAGGCAAATTAGTGGTCTCTGTGACCGTGCTGGAGGACTTCCTGATAGTGCTGGCTGATAAAGAGAAGGAGAATGCAACATAAAGGGAGGCTGTGGCATCCAACAGCGAGGCAAATGTCTGTAGTCCCTTTGCTGTAGGAATTTTCACTGACTTGCTCACATTGTTTACATCCCACCTTCAGCTACATCTGATTATGATGTCATACCTCATCTTGGTCCTTGCATACTTAAAAATCCAGCAGCCCAGGACCTTCATGGTAATCTCTGGTTATTTTCCCCATCCATCT
The DNA here is from genome assembly GCA_003416845.1 of Oplegnathus fasciatus. NCBI lineage: Eukaryota > Metazoa > Chordata > Actinopteri > Centrarchiformes > Oplegnathidae > Oplegnathus > Oplegnathus fasciatus. Next base: position 882,514 of record NTHP01000224.1, on the reverse strand, counting down.
ACTCTGACTAATTTACCATGATATTTCATGTACACAAGACAAAACTGAACTGGATGTAGCAGTTAATAAGGAAAAACAACTTTATGCATTCTTTACCCAAATGAAGCCATGTAGTTAGGCAGCAGCCTACAGAGAGCTGAAATCTATAGACGTGCTACAGGCTTGTTTAGCGCTAACATACTGGGATTTTGTAGGTTGTACGGTGAGGACACTGAAGGGCTCTTGCTGCATCACAGATTGTATCTTTTTTTTGCACTGACTCTACTATTCCTGCATTTTTCTGACTCAAAAAAAGTCACTACCTTCCTTTAGTGAGTGAGTCAAGTGTGTCAGAAGGAGCTGAGGAGGAAAATAAAGGAGGAAAGCACACCTGAAAGTGGGAGAGTGAAAAACAAACTGCAGCAGAATCGTGTGAATGAGGTGTGGAGTGGGATGTGGAAGCTCACTGGGCTATAAGCAGCAGGTGGGCCCGATGTTGGTGATAATACAGAAAAAGAGCAAACAAGCTCTGGTTTTTCAGCAGTTATGATACAGGAACATTATCACGGCTACCTGCATCATTCTGTGATGCTACAAATCTTTTTTCCTCCTTTCCTCTCCTGTCCACACGCCTCACCATCCCAATTCTGAGTTTTTCCGGTGTTCCACAGTAACAGTGCTCAATGCTTATCCCAACCACAGTTTCTTCAGCAACCTGTTCATCTTCTCCTTGAACTTAAAGAGCATGCCTCCAGTATGGAAAACCATCTGATGCTCCAGCAGCAGCATCATTTGGGATTAGAGATCACCTCACCAGCAGGCTTCAGTTGCTTTGCCTCCAGAGAAGTACGTCAGATGTGGCACAACATCACAGGGGCACCTAAGGGACCTGAACTGCCATGTTTGTTGTTCACTCTCTATACTTCAAACTTAAGATACAAATCTGGATTCTTCCACCTCCAGAGGTTTTGCGTTCAGTCTTCTATTGTTTGATGTATTCATTACAGCGAATAGTGGAAATGTTGGTGTCTGATGGACAGTATCTAAAAATCTTAATATCTAGTGCCTTTTTTCATATTTAGTCCTCATCTTTTAGTATATGACACTTAAGTCCCCAGCTCATTAATGTCTGACAACAGCATCATATTTTAGGCCTCATTTTCATTTAATTTAATCTCAGTTTAGCAGTCAGTGATCCACAGGGTAATGCACACCTACCTATACATGTTGGAGGGTCAGGTTGCCAGTAGAATCTGTTATCCATCCGTACACATGTGATGGTGTCCTGGCCTTGCAGCTGGTAGCCTGGATCACACTGAAATGTCATACTGTCACCAGGCTCCTTACTGTCCCCATATCGAGAACCATTTACAGGGATGCCTGGGTCATTGCATGTTGTTGCCGTAGTGGCTGGAGAGTGTGAAACAGACAAAGAGAGACAGGTATTAACATATCGTTGATAGATAGAAAGAGAGACATTGTGACGGTTGCGAACAAACACAAAAGTACTATTATCACTGGCAGCTGCAGACAAAGAAGCAAAGACATAATTACTGTATTGTATATAGACACACGGCAAGTTCTTATGGGGCTTACTGTCATCATATTGACAATGACTGACAAAATGATTGTATTTATTTTTAAAGGTAGCAGGGTAGCTGGAGATACATGTGAAAACTCATGCTCATCCTGACCAGTTAGTAACTAAATGGATCGTCCCTTCAGGTTCAATCAACTTTGCCCTGATGCTGTCTTTTTGCTGTTTAATTAGTGGCTTCCCCTTCAGGCTAAACAGCCTGCGTGGTGGGGATCCATGACAATCAGCCTGTGTGTGTAGGGGTCTCAGCTATTGGGTTTGCAATGCTGTATTGCTTCCGTCAGATCAATAAGTGTTTAACTCAAAAAAGGCCAAAATGCAAAATATTCAACCTTCAATTAACATTTGTGCAGTATGCAATATGTGTCTGGATAGAAAAGTAAAATACAATTTGACTAAAATTAAAGGATATTTTTGTCAAATGACTAATAATTAAAATACTGCATAGTGTATGTACAAATGTATATTACTCTTTTAGTTTTGGTCAAATTCACAGTGGTTTCTGGTAGGTGAGTAATATACGGTGTTTTGGTTTGAGATGTTGGATACCGAACAGAATTAAATTTATTCCCATCTATCATCTATGTCAGTGATTCCCAACCTTGGGGTCAGGAAATCTCAAGGGATTACACAATAAATCAACGGGCTTCTGAGAAAATTAACAAGTCACAAAAGCAGGCAAATTACATTTTTTTTCAGTTCCTCTAAACTTTGCCCTTTTTCCTGTGAATTACTGGATAATAAAACATCTTCATCTTCAGGCCTCTAAAAATTACTCAAACAGTTATGTTTACTTTTTTGTCTGCTTGCCTATAACCCACAGACACATGCAACTGTTGTCAAATGAAGACATTGCTTCTTTCTAAGGGGTCACAAGCAAAAAAGGGTTGGGAATAACTGATCTATCTACATCATCTGCCAAAAAATGGACAAGACAGCCTTTGCCACTGCTTGAATCCTCATTATACAGCAGACTCAACAATTAGTCATGAAGCTTCAGATTCAGTGAAAATTATAGATCAAATCTTGGCCAGAGCCCTGGCCAAAATTATAGTAGAGCATGAGTGCAAAGAAGCCGGCCTTGTGAATTACAATCCACATTGAACATATAAATTATCTTTTGCGCAAATATTCCAACAGCTGGTGTACAGCCAAACATAGTATTATAACATCACGTTTATTAAATCTTTACAGTACAAAACAGTATTTTTCCATCAGGTCAGTGGACAGATAGGGACACAGAGAGGAAAGAGAGACGACAGAATGAGAGAAAAACCTACAAAAGGAAGAAACTTGTGGTAACATCACCCCTAAAAATCACTCGCTCAATAAATCCACAAACCTTGCTTTAAATAAATGAGTGTGGTGGTAAATACCATTACCTTTGCTTTAGTAAATCAACATAGAGGTAAATATAAGGAGCCATTACCATAGTAATGGAACAGAGCTTTGATTAGCATGTTAGTGAGTGCAAATATTTATTGTTTTAAATATTGGGAGAATGGAAAAAAACTAAATGTGTGAGAGAGATAGAGAGAGGGTGAGAGACAGAAAGCATTGGATGTAAATATTTATGACTGGAAATATGCATCTCCTAAAAAAAAAGTAGATAGTTATCTGTGTTGGAGTTTGTGTGTGCGCACGTTTGTGCATGCAGGTGTATGTGAACCACAGAACAAGTGGAGGTCTATGTGCTCATTCAAGTGTGTGTGTTGTGTTGGTAATAAATGGCTTTGTAAAGATGAACAAGCACAAGAATGTGTATGTGTTTGTGGATGCACTGATGTGAATAATCTGCTGTAAAGGTAAGATGGTCTTGACTGTCTGTTCTCCTACTTCTTAACTTTTCTTACTCAGCGTGCCTCTGATTGATTTTGCTGCAACAGTGGATTGCAGAGACTTTGGCCAATGACTCCCATTTTTGGGTCCAGTGGCTCAAACGGCAAAGGCCATCCCTGCACCCAAAGGCCACAGTTATTGTGCATGTTGCCCTTTCTTGGGAAGAAATGGGAAGAAAAAGCAGCAAAAGTTTGTGTTCAATGACATCTCTTTGAAGGAGTGTCATCACACACACAAAAATCTAAAATCATTTTACAAAAATGACATTTAAAGACAATTTTTAGATTGATAGATGTTCATTTTACGAGTTCAAAACCACTAAAATGAATAGAAACGACTTTGTTCATTCATCTATAAAATTATTTATAGCATATATTTCTATTATTATCATTATTATTACTCATATCAATCCATCTCACAAAAATACTGTGTCTCAAAGAAACATGTCACAATGCTGTTAAATAACTAGAATCAGCACTCATTGTTTTGTTACTGCACCTAAACTGTGGGATACGACCAAAAGTGAGCCACAGGTCTCTAGTGGCTTCAGTACTTAGTGAGCCTTGGTCCCAGGGTAAGATGATAAATTTCTCATTTGTTTCTTTGGCTAAAGGTTTTTCAGAAATCCTGTTAAATGCAGCATTAATTCCAGATTAATTGTCTTATAGCCAATATAAATGAGGTTTATATAATAACTAAGAAACTATATGTGTGATGAGTGCAGAGTTTGTTAATTAGCTAATTTAATTGCTAATTCAGTAATTGGTTTTTCTTCATAAATGGATGTGGGGGATAGAGTGGGGCAGACCACCCAAATCAGTGAGTCAGTAGAATCATGGCACATTTAGAGTTTTTTCAGTCGATCAGTATTTACCATGTGACCTCCCAGTTTAATGATTTTGATTCAGAGATAGGTCTACTTACTGGAGAACTGTATAGAAAATCCTTGCTTGCTGATGAAATAATCAGAATCAAACTGCAACGTGAGTATGTTGAAAGTCGAGTGGATGTCTTCAGGTAAGGCTGGGCCTGACCATTCTTTCAACAGGATCCCCCCATCTGATGGCCCAGATGGACCATCCCAAACCCTCAGGATATCGTGGCCAACCTCAGTGTCAAAAACGATGAAGTGGAGGCTGAGAAAACACAGAAATTACACAAGAAATCAGAGCTCCAACACAAACAGTAACAAATGTTCTTTATTAAAACAAATTAAAAAAAAAAATAAGTACAAAAAATGAAGCAGAGCTGAGAATAGACAGTGCACGCACACACACACAGGAATGTCAGCAGTGGCCACAATGTGTTGAGAAGCACGATGGTGTCATAATGACTAATGTGGTGTACTCTCCTACACAGCAGCGGCTTTGACAGTGAAAATTTATCTGTAATTAGTGAATATATCATTACCTGACAGTCTTGTGAGTGTTTACCTGTATAGTCCAAGTAAAGTGAGGGCTGCTGTTATGTGGGAATCGTCCTATATAATGCTACTACTGCATCACTGCTCCTATTAAATATAGGGTTAGGGTTAGGGTTAGGGCCAGTAAGCTAACCCTATCTTGGCCAGAACAAAGCAATTCTGCAGACATTTCTTGGCTAGTTTCCTTTAATGTAAAACCAAAACCAAAACTCCAGATAACTACAGGTCATCATCATACTCACAGTGGCTTCAGAGCAGATCCAACTGCTTCATAATTACCTGATAGTCTTGCCTGTATCAGCCTCTATAGTCCAGGTACAGTGGAGGTTATTGTCATATGGAGCAGGATATCCCGGAGACAGAATTCGTCCAGACACTGCTCCAGTTATGTGACCTCCACACTCCGCTACAAGGACACGAGACAAAGGGATGATCGTCACATCACCTTTTATTTATGTTCTAAGTATTAACAATTAAAATATATCCATCCAGTCAAAAATACACACAGAACAACATTTCCATCTTAATCTAATGAACAAAACACAAAACCACAGCAAGTATGACACTACTACACACACTACTACACGCATTTAACTGGGCAGATCAAACATAGAGGGAACATCAGAGCATTTAACAAAGCAAGGATTGCAGGCAAACCCATATATTGTAGGATTACTGCAGGGTTACTGTGAATTACAAACCCTACAGTGGATATTGTTGGCAACCTGCAGCCCTCCCGGCTATAAAATCCACTCTTCTCAAGACATTTGAACTGTATTGGAGAATATAAGTATTTGAACTTCACATAAGAACTCTCATTGTCATGGTGGATCTGAAACTTGCCAATCCTGTTTAACACAACCTGACTTGTGCAAGGTATGCTACAATTCTGTGGATTAGTGGCTCTTGCTCTTTCTGTTTTAGATGATTTGTCCATGTCTATCTTTTCACAGTGACTCTCTCAATTAGAGGTCTTCACAGACCTGACCCATGACCTGAGTTGGACCAGGCTAAAATTATAACTCTAACTGGGTCAAGTAGGGTCTCTATTTACTACCACAGCTCTCGGGTCTGTGTGTAAATATGTCTAATATCAGAGTGGATCCGGTAGAGCGTACTCAGTACCAGCTCTGATCACGTGGTATTGTATTGTGGTATAATCGCAGCTTGGCAAAACATTTTGGGAAATCAGTAGTCTATGTAAAAAATGTACACCATTAAATGACAATTTTTTGGAATTAGATTCACAGATATTAGTTTGGTTAGACAATTATTATCTTTATTATAATTATTATCTGTCTAGCTATCCAGCCAGTTGGCTACAGAATATTGGAGAAGAAAATACAACTTTCAATATTTCTATAAATTAGTCTTTGATAAATATAAACAAATTCTTTTTAGAATTAGTTTCTATGACTTTACATTTGTTCTCAGGACATTATTATCATATTGTTGCTCTTTTCAACCATGGCGGCTTGTTAATCGATACAGCGTGATGTTGCTGCCGGTGTTGGTGTTCTCTGGGGTCTGTTCGGGTCAACATTTTGTATGAGGTCTACTTATCCTCTGGTATATTCTGATTGGGTCTGACTGTGCTCAGGTCCCCATTGGGTCGCTCTTTTTTGAAGATGAATTTGGGTCCGTTTGGGATAAGGTCCAGCATCTTGGACCTGTGAAAACCTCTACTCTCAATACAACCAGATTCTTTGTGCCATATTTCTCGGTCTTCTTTCCAACCCTATTAACATTTCAGTTCATCTCTACAGGAGACGGCTCCTCTACTTTGCGGTAAATTACTCTGAGGTGTGAAGGTTGAGTTAAATGAGAATCAGTTAAGAAAGGCTTGAATCATTAAATCAACCTTGAATTATCCAAGCTCCTGCCATACAGTTTCAAGGTTGGTGAATAACTTTGATGACTGTTTTCCCTTAAGGATCTCCCTATAGTGTTCAAAGTTCAAGAAAGAAATGCGGTTTAATGCACAAGAGAGAACTGGCTTTTTGTGTTATTTTTATATTGTTTTCAATGTTGAGGAGCAGGGGAGATAGCAGGAAGCAGGGGAAAAGGCTGGGAGCAGATTTGAGCTCATCATGGTAGCACATGGTAAACATGGTAGCCCACTGAGCCAGCAGATCTCTGCTGATTAGACGGCAGTTTGGTATAGAGAAGGCTTTCTATCAGTGTGTGTATTGTGTGTTTGTGCGAGTTAAGAGGACACCATTAACACAGCTCTGCAATCTACAATACCATGACAACCTACTGCTGTTGCATTACCCTAGGCAGAATGCACACAGATACACATTCACATGTGCACACAAAAACAAAGGGAGCACCAGATAACGACACAATCACACACAAGGCCAGAAACATACTTGAAAACACTTATGCAGTTACGCAAGCACATATATACGCATACTGTATGAATGCACACACCCACACAACATAACCAGTTGTGTCAGTCCCTGGTGATAGAAAACATTGGAAGAAAGGTAACTGCTCTGCTATACTGTATTTTATCATGAAAAGCAGGTGGAGAGGGGAAGAGGCACAGACACACAAGGAGAGTTATTTAGTAAGCCTGGCCAATGACAACTGCAATTTCCCGAGACAGAAAAAGAAAGAGAGAATAGCAGGCACATACCTATAGAGAAGAAGATAGGTTTACTGTATGAATAGAGAACGACCACCACTCTGTTTGACTCAATGTGGGAGAGACAGAGAGAGAGAGAGAGAGAAAGACGGTATAGAAACAGCCTGAGGCAAAGCCATCTCCTCATCTCTATGCTAGTGCATGCAGATATGGGACCGAGCCACATAGACAGGGAAGGAGACAGTCAGAGAGGCAGAAAGACAAACGCCCCAACAGACAGACAAAGGAGGAAGATACAAAGGTAGCTATAGAGGTAGTTAGCCCAGGGCTCTGCCAGCAAGTATTCTCCTGGTTGCTGGCTTACCTGAAATGAGGCAGCGACAGAGCAGCTACAAATTAATGACTGACTGCAGAGGTACACGGACACACACACACATTGAGATTTACACACATCCAGCCAAAAAACGCACACTCAGTCTAATTCACACCCAACCTAAATACATTCACCACACACACCTATGCACACACATTCTTTTTAGTTGCTATTAGCAACCACATCAGGCCATGTCCCACCTCAGAGAGTTCAGGTGTGCTGGCAGGTTAGAAAGACACAAGCTTTGGCTCTGCAGTAGGGAATTGCAAATTAACATGTGCCAAGTGCCCACGTCTACTCAACAAGGTATAACTGCTTACAGGGAAAATGCTTTAATTTGTAAAATATGCAAAGCCACAAAATATTTGTGGACAAGCAGGAATTATGGACTTTAAAAATTGCGAATTTGCTTTAGGGATTTCAAAGCTAGCTAGGAACAATACAAACAAACAAACGTCACGTTCATGCTTCACTGGTGGTTGCTGAATGGCAATAAGGAATCACAATGGCCAGCTGTGCGTGCTGTAGCTAAAACACAAAACAACTTTCCCAGGTCCATAAGCAAAAAGAAAAAAAAATCACTGTGTCAAAGCACCTGAATCGTTTGGCTCACTCCTCTCAAACCTAATTAAGAGCTGCCAAGTGCCAACTAAAGTTAAATCTGCCCTCTGGCAGCTTTTCTACCTCAAAAAATGAGAAATATTCAAATATATTCTATATATGCCAAATTAGAAACCTTTATTTTTGTCATTTTCACTGTCTGAAAAATAAAACCTAATATTGTGGGAGTACACAGTAGCAGTCACATAGATGGCTGATTATTATATTATGCTTTCGGGCAGTTGTCATAGGCTTCCTTTAAACTATAATAATTTTCTCAATGTTGTGTTCTTTCAGCTAAAAATTGATATCACTTTGAAACAATTGCTTTCATGTCTCTTTTTTAATGTGTTAACATGACATTCATATTAGAAATAAGATATCTTCCTTATTAAGTCAATAAGAATCACAGCATTATGGTGTTTTAAACAGCGGTATGCATGATTGGGGTTTAATATTTTTACAGTTATAATAAATTGTTACTTTTGTCATCACTCTCTGTAGCTCTCTGTTTAACATCTTACTCCTATTCCCAGAATAATTGCTATCATAATTAGTCACCCTATCACAGCTGATGTGGGGGTACAGCAAACTAGCTTAGATGAGAAAAGCTTAATTTCTCCAGGTGGAATTATTGCCACTACTTTGACCATACTGTATTGACATAAAAGCACGCAGGCAAGGGAAATTAATTTTTAGAACTTTTGAAAGCAAGACAGGCTGCAGTCATCAGTTTTGGGTTGTCACAGCAAAGTGCATACAGTATGGGTGCACTTTCATTCCAGTCTGTGTTGTCCAGTATCTGAAAAGATACACTCTCTCAACAATTTCAGATGAATCAATATTGTTTTTAACATCATATCACTTTCTGGCATCTTAAAAAAACTCTCTGCTGATAGAATATTCTATTTATTGTGCATGCTGAGAATAGAACAGAAAGCTAAGGCTTCTGTCAAAGTCCTTGGCATAAAATACTGCACGCACCTTCAGGGTACAAGAAAATAGTCTGGCTTACATTATAAATTTATCAAAGTTCAATTCAGACAGTCATCCCCTATTTTTGCACCTTAACCATGCCATCCTTAAAATATACAGACGCCTGGTGCACTAAAATCTCATGCACTGTGACATCCTGCTGTCCAAGTGCAGACTCTTGTGTGCACGGGTTGATGGATCAGCGAGGGCTGTTTTTACGCACAGAGGTGTATTAGCGCCACTACGAATGTTCCCATCCGAGCGTTGAATCAGTTCCCATGCCCTTTTTTCACCTGTTTTGTATTCACCTGTATTGACTCAATCACTTGTTCCTCCACCCTCTCTTTTGAATCATCATGCTCTTGCTGGAGCTTGGAAACAGACACAAGTAGCTTCGACTGTTGCTTCCCCCTGCTATTTTTCTCATTGAATTGTATGAAAAAATCCCCCACAGGTTAATAATTCAGATCTTGTAGTTCTAAATTATTGATGTACATAGAACCTACACATGTGTTGGCATACTAACCGATGCAGGAAGGAAGTGGTTTGTCCCAGACACGTCTGTCCCCGCTAAGACAGGTCAGTGTGCTGCTGCCATGCAGACTGTATCCAGGGTTGCAAGAGTACAGGACAAAAGTGTTGGCATAATGACCGTCGTCCTGGATCTTATAGCCATAACTAGGGACGCCTGGTTCCTCGCAGCGTACTAGGTCAAAACCTAGAAAGAGACACACAGACACACAGAGAGAATCACACACAGGTACACACACACATACAGATTAGGTCTTCCTGTCCATGCAGTAAGACAACATTGCATAAATGAACCGGGTGATTCAGAGCAGTTTTGGACAAGAGGACATAAGGTCATACAGTTCTTCTCCTGAATCCCACTACTTCCTGCAGAAATTTCAAGTTTGAACATTCACTGTTAATGCTGAAACCCTACTGCAGCACATCCATGGACAACATCATCTGATCAAACCTACAGATTCAAAATAACTTTACAACAGGCTTAATGTCATTTACAAACCACACTGCAACCACATATACTGAATGTACAATAACAACCATGGACTTTAACCACAGTAATGTAAAGAAAGTTAGTGAAATTGTCCTTCAGGCTCTTCCACTAGCAGTGAAACATTTAATGTTATTCAAATAAATGAAGTGATATTGCAAAGTTCATTCATGATAAAATGAGCTTTTGTCAGTAAAGACTGTGTAATGTCTTGTCGGCAGAAAAAAAAATTACTTGATTGGACGACAGCAATCTCCACCAATACTCTTGACTGTCGAGTGATGTAATTATATGTAAAACAATAACAGTTATCTGTTATTTCTGGACAGAATCAGGACACAAAATCAGAATGCACTCATTGTCCAATCACAATTTACTCATCCATAAAGCCATGTAATAACATCTTTTACACAGCCAGCAACTTTTTAAGTGAGCTGTCTCCACAGTTTTGTGAGGTGTGTCTACAACTGTCTATCCCTTCCTGCATCCATTCCAGTAAAACAGATGCATCTCACTTCTGTCAACCTTTCTTGTTAATGTCTTGAACAGATGTTTGAATTCTTATTACTCTATTAAAATAGCCTCTGTGCAGTATTAAAGTTGTTTTACTCGGTCCCTGACCCTACTTAAGAAACCATCGCCGCCTCTCTTGATCAGATGCTTCTCTCTCCTTCCTCCTGTTTAAACCTTCTATCAATCTCTGTTATCTATCCATCAGCTCATCCATTGTAGCAGAACTTTGCAGAAGGTGTCACCTTCTCCAGTTTAATGACTTGCAGATTAACGGCGGTCTAATGGTGTAGCTGACATACAGAGCATCCATCCAGTATCCATATACCATCTACCTTCATCCCTTTTTGTCCCTCCGTCCAGCCGCTCTTCCACTCCAGATGTGTCACTTTGTCACCTTCTTTTAATGACTTGCAGATAAATGCTCCTCTAATAGCCTCTTTGACTTACACAGCAGCTGGTCTTGCCTTCTTAACAGACTCTCTTTAAAGCCTTTAAGATGTGTGTGTGTGTGTGTGTGTGTGTGTGTGTGTGTAGAGGAGAGAGAGAGAGAGGGGGGTTGCACATATGTGTGTCAAGCACTCATATGCTCATTTCCTTTTCTGTATACTTGGTAAACTACTATTGCGCTTTGGACTCCACCTTCAAGAGAAATTGCTTGGAAAACTGATTGTTCATCTCTTTTCAGCTGTCAGAAATGAAAGAATTGGCTTGGTAATTTGCTGACAGAGAAAGACTAGTCTAGATTTTTCTAGTACATGACACCCATTTTGTTCTGGTATGTAGCACTCAAGAATCACTTGACTGAGACGCAGGACAGATGCAAGATATATTCATGAGGGCAATCTATCACAATCACCACCACTCTAATTTTCAATTAAAAACATCTCCTTACAAGGACCTTGAGGAGCTACTCAAAATTTAGGAAATTACTGTTTCTGTTTGTTTATGTGCATGTGCAAAACTGTGTGTGTGTGTGTGTGATAGAGAGAGAGAGAGAGAGAGAGAGAGAGAGAGAGAGAGAACCATGGTTGTAACAGTGAAAACAGAAGAAAAACAATCTGTATTGCTGTCCACTTTCTAATCAGTTGGTCTTATGTTAAAATTTTTCAAACAACTCACTTGTGTATGTGAGACGGAAGCCCTGATTGGTTCCAGAGGCGTTGCTGTTGAACTCCAGCCACAAGCGATTGGACGTACTATTAATGACATGACCCATCATGCCATCACGTGTAAAGTTGCCAAGGAGACGGGATGAAGTGTTCTCTCCATCATAGGCCTGTCAATCAAAACACAGGAACAGGACCGCAGAACATGAATAAAAACATGAGCTAAAAGGGTTAGTGTGGTTTTGTACAGGTTTACGTGGGTGCATGTCACAGAACACGGGTGCACAGTGCACTGCTGACATGGTCTGGGAAAAAAAAAAGGACGGCTCAAAATGTGGTGAGTCTTGAAACCAAAATTGCAGGGCTCTGCTCTATTGCCTGTGCCTCTCCTCTGCAACACACAGTGAGTCACCAAAATACCAAACAACACAAGTGAGGCAAAAAACCTCACTGTGCTTCAGGAAAAAGCCACTTTGCTTAGCTGTGCATCAGTGTGGACCTTGTGAAGCACCACAAAGACAGAGCCTAAAATATCACATGAAAGTTGCTGAGGTCAGAAGTGAGTGGTTAAGGGGCTCTACAACAGTCAGCAAAACTGATGAAGCCTCCCTTTTCTTATGTTGAACCATCAAGATTTTTATAAAGAAACAAAGCGTTGAGGGGCTTCATGGTGGGTAAATAAATTGGTTACCTTACTTAAAAAGTTGTTTGCTATAATTAGAAGTGGTGGAAGTGGTAGGTACAAACCTACTTTGAATTTTGCAGTTTAATCCTTGTCTAGCACCTGTGGGAAGCAGTAGATTCAAGTATCACTTTAATTTGTGCATTGGCAGAGAAGATATTGCAGCCCTCAATGAAAAAAAAAAAGTACCGTGTTCAGTACCAGTAGAGCATGTCTCCAGCTGTGATAAGTGATGCAAATTTTTGTTTATATTTTTTAAAAATTATGCTGCAAAAGTGGATTCATTGTAACAGAGGAAACATTAACGAGTAATATAGCGTGTTTCCTAGAAATCTCCAGCAAGAGCTAGAAGTCTCAGTATGCGTGTTCTCTTCTGTTAACTAAGCACCGAGTTAAAAACAGAAAGCCAATGTCTGTGTGTGTGTGACTTGTTTTGAGATGCTGTCATGCATATTAGAGGAGGTGAGAATAGCAGGAGTGAAGACAGGCTAGATTCGATTTACAAAATAAAAACATAATTGGACAGGATTAATATTGCAGGACTTAGCTTGTATTCCCTTTGTTGATCAGCTTTTCCATCTTTCCATTTGTAAAAATTAAGAAATTGGTGATGTTAACATTTCTCAATCTTTCTTTTTGATCTCCTGACAATTTTGCTTCTCACTGTTCGCACTATGATCATCAACCTGTAACTGTATGCTCCCACTGGCAGCACAAACCAGAGACAAAACAGCTGGAAGTCATTTATTTCAAATGAGCGCTGTGAGACGAGTGGATATGGAGGGTGGAGTAATGGCTGCCAGAAAGATCTTTGCAACTTGGCAACACAAGAAGGTTGAGCAGATTATAACATCACACATCATCAAAGTCTAACACTGTCCAATTGGAGGGTTGATGTGCACAAATCACTATTGCAGCACATCCGCTTATAAATATGTGCTCATTAGTTTTAAATACTTTTGTTTGCTCCAAAAAATGACTCGATACACAGTTTTGTTACTAGCATACTTAACAGATGACGTTTGTTGTTTGGAACCAAAGTAAGCTAACATAGCTACATGCAACAAAGTGTACTGTGCTAGTGTCAAAGGGAAGCTGCATATTTAGCCATATTTTAGTGAAAATATTGTTTGCAACATACTGAGCATACAGGGTAGGCGATTATACAGCAGAAGAGGGCAGATGCATTTATATGGCTGATTTTTAAACTTCTAAGAGCAACTTTTCAAGTTTACAGGTGGCAAGTATTTGATACTGAGACACTTTTGTTTTGGAGTCTACTTTCTGCCCTCTAGTGGTCGAAAATCTCTGAATGCAGCTTTAATGTGAACAGTAGAGAAGAAGTAGTTTGAGAAGTGCAGTCTACTTATGACTGCAGTCTGAAGGTGAGAATTAGGACTCTGAAGTACCTCATAATACCATCTCACAGCTGGGATATAAATGTGAACTGCTCGTGCTTATATTTGGCAGCCGGGGACATTTCCACAGATTGGTGGTGACAGGTCTGCAGGTGGCAGGAATGCCAAAGAAAAAGGGCTAAGGCGATGTACTGTTGTATCTCTACAAGTATTGCCAGTCGGAAGAGACACCTCTACGTGAAGCCAACAGTATGTTGGAGTGTGTGGTTGTGATGGATAAATATGAAGAGAAAGGGCAGTATGAAAATGAGTATAAGCTTAAGAAAAGAATAGCGGCATCACAGTATCTGTAGCATTACTCCCCTAAACTTCATTTTCCTTCCCCGTTCCTCCCTCCCTGCATCCCTCCTGTTCTATCTGTCAGTATCCCCCATTTTTGCATCTCTCTCTCTGGCTTTCTATTTCTCTCTTGCTTTCTCTCTATCTTTCTCTCCTTCTCTCTCTGTTTCAGTAAAACTCAGTATGGTTAATGAAAAGCCCTGCGGCTCATAAATCAACATGTCACCATCTGCCACCCCTCCTCTCGCTGTCTGTCTGACTCCCTCTCTTTCTCACTTGCTCTCTCTCCTACCACCTCTATTTTCATAGAACAATTCCTGCGCACCCCCACTTTGGTTTCTTCTCACCCTCTCTTTTTTCTTCAGGGCTGGAGTACATCTGAGTGAATTTGGTCAAGCACTGTATTAGAGAACATTTTTAGGCGAATTGAGCTTGGTTAGCCCTTTCTTTAACAGTGCCAGGGCGAAAACGTAGCCAATAGCAAAAGGAATTGTAATGAGCTGGTTCATATGTTACAGGAGATTTTAGCCTAAAGCTCGCTGGAACTGTCAAACAAACGGTTTGTGTTCAGAGTGTTCAGCTGCAGTAGCAGGCAGTAGTTCCATTACTCTTAGCCTGGGGAGTGGCATGCTAATTGCTAGCCTAAGTGGCACTTTGGGGCTTTCCTTCCAGTTCATTATAGTTTGCACTATGCTTTCCACTAATTCTTTGGGAAAATTATAATTAACAGACATGTTGTACATTACCAGTCACTGCCCTTATAAATGCTCATTTTTGCACCATCACACAACACCTGCTATCTTTTGCATAATTACTACTTTTACATTACTTATTTTTGACTGTACCCTATATTTTTAAAATGATGGATGCTCAGGTGGAAAATGTGTAAGTGCCAAAACTGCTTGATTTTACTGTTTTTTCTACATAATCTCTGAGACTAAAGGTCAAAGGTCAAATTCAAACTGTCTGACACTCTAATCAATGCTCTAATACATTTAGATCGACATATTAATTAAACAATTGTGTAGAAGGAGTGAAGATGTTACCAACTGTCTGTACTTTCCCAAAACTAAAACAAAAAATTGATAACTGCAAATTCAAAGGATTTACTTTTTGTTTTTTTCTCACAATATGGTAACTCCATCAGGCATTTTGAAAAAATGATGCTTGTCCACCTGTGTACATTTAATTATTCCTGTTGTGTGTGCAGCAAAACAGTCAACCAACTCCAAGACCTGCAAGTGTTCAAAACTCAAAGATATTAATTATCACGTCTAACATGTTCAAATGTGTCTTGTAGTGCCATTTTGCCATCACCATACATTACTGCATGACAACAGTTGGGTTGTACAGGGAGGAGAATGACTGCAAAGAAACACTTACTCTTCATTTAATTTAGAAAGTTATTCGTTATCAGTAATTTAGGATCCCAAGCATCGAAATTGAAGCCAAAAATCTAATACTGTTGTATGCCCTATGTTGAACGTGATGTGTCATTCTTGCAATCAGTCTTGGGGCATTCCATTACTTTTTGATTGCTATGTTAGCATCCAGTGCGTCCTCATTAACTCTTGTGATCTCTAGTCATTCTCTGTATTCTGTCCCTCTGTTCCTGTTCTTTTCTGATAAGGAATCAATTTATTACAGTAAACACTATGTCAAATGCCTCATGAACAACACAAGCCTAATTTGAAAAAGAGCAAATGTCGTCCTCTGCTCTCCAGTCTTGGTGGTTGAATCCTTTTGTTGAATTACAGAGACAAAGACATAACGGGAGGGGGGCTACGGTGTAAAGGATTCAGAATGTGTGATGGAATATACTGTATAAGCAATGCTTAAGCATGTTTATGTCTGTCAACCATCTTGGTGTCACTTTCCTTTCCTTTAAGGCGATTTTCCTTTTTTTTAATACCTATTCCACTGGGAAAATTTCCACCTTTTACAATGATGTTATTCGTCTCTAAAAGTCAGGGAGAACCCTGCTAATACAATCCAACCACAGTCAGGCTCAGCCAATGCTCTAGGCCTAATACTGATAATACACTCTAACCACATACTGGCTTAACCATGCCCTCAGGCCTAATACCGCTAAGAGACATTGTGAATAGAAAAAGTCTTAGGCGATGTCTGTGGGACAGCGTCAAGATTGTAAAACAGCTCACACAGCTGCTCCTAACTGACACTGAAGTGGGCACATGTACTCCAGAGAGGACTTAGGAGGAATTATGAGCCTTGGGAACTTCTGTAAGTCTCTTTGTAGTTCAGACATACATAAGTATGCACATCCAAATGTATAAGATGTAAACACTTCAGTGTATTCCTTATACATACATTGTGACAACTCCATATTCTTAAAATTGATGTGGGCACCATTGGACTGAGAAGAAACTTAATAACATATTGCAGATCAAGCTTGTATTGTCTCCCATTGTCTTCAAGTGCAACACATCTTGGCCAGTAAACAAGTGACATCGCATACATGATCAGTCATTATGGTCTTAGTTTGTAACCCCCCCAAAAAAGCGCTGATGGTTGAGGCATTTGTCTAACTACAGATTTTTGCTGCAGTCTTGAGATACTACAGTAGCTGGCAGTTTTACACACTGTGTGAAGAATACATTTCTATTCTATTGTTTAGTATTCTGTTCTATAGCAATTTATTTAACTTATTTTTATCATATATTACAACCGATACAAGTGTATAAAAACCAAGGTTAACCTTCAAACACAACAATAATACACTGTAGTAGGTTCTTCAGAGGGTTAACAGAGGAAAAATTGATCCTTCTGTGCCTCTGTTTCCCATGTATTCACTCAGCCGTGGATGGCCACTGCAGCAGGAGCACCATCAGCACTAATAGAGAACATGGGTAATAAACCCCTGCAGGGATGTTACTGCTTCTTACAACAATGTTTAACACATCTAACAGCTGGGGCAAACCTTGCTAATACAATTTGCCTTCATACTGGCTAAAGCAAGGATTCAAAGCCCCTCCCGTCGCCCACCTTTTTACTCCAGCCTCTTTATTGCACACCTCGTATAATCAAGGGCTACACATTCCCTGACACCTTAATTGGACCAGGTGTGCACGGCGAGAACAAAAGCTTGCAGAAAGGGTGGGCTTTGAGGGTCGCATTGAGAAAGTTTGGGCTCGGCAATGCAACATAAAAATAACTACTGAGTAGACAGACATAAAATGTAAAGATGAGACACTTCCATTCAAGGCAGCTCTTTGCTTTTGTGTAAAACACAGAAGAAGTTAGTAATTAAAGCATGGAAACCTCCCTGAAATTTGTGTTCATTTCAGAATTGTTCTGGCATCATGCAGGTCACTGTATGTCCTGATGAGTGAATGAACTCAAAGGAAGTGCTGGAAAGTAATGAAGTGGCTAACATTAATTGAAATTACATACAGAAGTCAAGTCAAGGTTGAATATTCTGATATTTCTTGTTATATTGTTGAATCACATCTGCAAACATGAAAGTAACATGCTTTTGGCTATACAACCTATACTCTGAATAGTGGAATCCTCAAATTTAAAGATGTGCTCTGACCGTTTTCCCTTGGCTCTTCATCTAAATCCTTACAATTAATTGAGATGAAAAGACTTGGAATTATATTAGACAATTATATTGTCATTTGAAGCCAAGACTGACAATTATTCCACAGTGAAAAACAGAAAGCGGCTTTGCACAGAGCATGTACTGCAGTGCCTGATGAAGCGCTGAGCGAAACATGTTGTACATGCCAATTTTAATAGCAGATCCCTGATCATATACTTTTATGTTCTGAGTGTGTGGTCACGACGCCAAATACTTGCAGTTTATTTTTTGACGACACATTATTTTACTGTGTTCATGATTGTACCAACATCCACAACTCAATTATTGCTTTCTTTTCAAGCATAATTTGAAATAAGCCAAACACATAATAATCTGTTCAAGCATATACATGTCAAAGCATACACAACTTTGCATATAGACAGGTTTTGGTTATGACTATAATCCTGTATGTGCATTGTATGTGTCTCTGAATCTGTAAATAAATTATGCATTTATGGATTTTGTGCCACCTGATTGGGAAAAGCTTGTCATATTTGCATGTTTGTGTGCGCATACCTTGAGATAGTCTCCATCTTGCAATGAGAAGCTCTCAGCTTTCAGCCTGATTCCTTTGCCCTTTTCGGTAGTGATGCGGTAGATGCACTCATGGTTGTTATCGTAGTTGGAGGGGAAGTTAGGAGAGAGGAGAATGCCTTCTGGTCCTAGTGAGGAAGCTCCACACTCCGCTAGAGTGAGAGAGTAAAGGGGGGCAGGGACAGCGTGAATCAAAATCACAGCATTTCTATCTAATTATCGTTGAGCAGTCAAAATATCAGGGCTGGCTTGTTGTGTAAAAAAAGAGGAGGAGAAAAGGCAGAGGAGAGGAGAGGGAGAAAAAGGAGAGGACTCACATTTCTACATGAAAAAGAGAGATTAGAGAAAAGTGCATGACCACAAACCTTACTCAACTCAGCAGACATGATAAGAATAATGATGATAATAATGATGAACCATACTGTAAAACATATCTTAAAAGCACTTGTTTGAAATGTGCTTCAAATAAGACAATAAAAACAAGGACAAGGAAGAGCAAAAATCATTCAAAAGCAAAGCAATTAAAAATAAACCGCAAAAGATTAAAAAGAGGGCAAAATGAAAAGCATCACATAAATGCAGGTCTGGATTAGTTGGTTGGAAAAAGTGTTTCATAGAAATTATACAGAATTATCTAGCAGGTGCAGTGCCTATCAAAGTATAGGAATTCAAATAAGTGGTACTTTGCAAATAGGGTTTTGTCATATGTAAATGAGGAGGGGAGAAAAGAAGAGAGACGAGCAGGCTTTTAACTCCCACTGAGGAGGACCACCACTACTTGGAAGGGAAAAGGAGGAAATGGAAGTAATGAGATACGAATGAGAGAAGCGGGTGTGGAACAACATGGAACTCCCCAAAACAATAAAAGATGCAGTGTTTATTAAATCTGAACAAATCTGAGATTCAAAACAACGTTTTTGTGAATGTTCTGTAGCTTTTAAACCAGATTATGGTAAGAGATAAGGAGCATAAATTCAAGGATGCTCTGACCAATTCTTCAAAAAACCTTTTGAAAGTGAAGACAGCACTATAGAGTCAGAGAAGAATAGAGGATGGTGAAGGGGCAGAGATGAATGAAAAGAGGAGAAGATAGCAGATGAACCAAGACAGACAAGGGCCTTTTGAAAAAAGTGAAAAAGGGAGTAACAAAAGACCCAGTATTAACACTTTTCATATGGCAGCTAATGCCCTAATTATCTACCCAAGGTCTGTCTAAATACAGAGGGAGAGGAGGAGAAACAGGAAGTTAGAAAGAGAGGGACATTCAGAAAGAAAGAGAGGGAGAGAGACAAGCCCGGTGAACAGTGCCAGCTGCTGTTGCTCAGTTCCCTCTAAGTCAGGCCTGATCTCTTGACAGATAATGCTATTATAGCATTTTCAGTCTGCTCTTTTTGGGGCTTGAAAATTACCAGCAGCCACCAGTCAGACTCTCATAAATTACCAGCAGCATCCAAGGAAACACTGATACTCATCAAATACCAGCAAATTACAACCTGCTAACAGCCAAATCCCGGCAAATAAAACCAACAGTCAACCAGTCAAATAATAGTAAATTACCATTGTGTCAGCAATAAAATACTGGTGAATTACAACCAGGAAAATGCTGATATTTTACCTCTGGGCTTGTTCACATGAGGAAGAAGTTAATTTGAAAGTTCTATGTTACAAGCTGCCACTTATTTTCACAGAAGATAAACCACTCCAAAGATATAAATATTGAAGGCAGAAATACTTTTGAAAGCCTTGTTACAACATCGCTGTATATAATGTTGTGTAAGAAGGCAATGTTGTATAAGGAAAGTTCAATGAGAATGCAACTACATGTCTGAAACTATAGCCTGAATGTAAAACATGTTTTTTTATCTTGATTTGTGTTTTGTATGCAGTGTCAATCATTTTACATTTTCACAGAGACACTAGTCAGTGAGTTTGTCTGTCTACTTGACTGTCTTACCGATACATCGTGGTAGTGTGTTGCTCCAGACTCGCCTGCCTCCTCCCAGACAAGTGATCTTGCTGTCTCCCTCAAGTCGGTAGCCATGGAAACAAGAGAAGGCCAGCGAGTCGCCAACTCGAAATCTGAATCCCATTCTCCTGCTGAATGCCGGTACGCCGGG
This sequence comes from Oplegnathus fasciatus, assembly GCA_003416845.1. Lineage (NCBI taxonomy): Eukaryota > Metazoa > Chordata > Actinopteri > Centrarchiformes > Oplegnathidae > Oplegnathus > Oplegnathus fasciatus. The sequence continues at coordinate 861,867 of NTHP01000224.1, read as the reverse complement.
ATCCTCACATGGCTCTAAGTCGTATTCTATACACCCGGGAGGGATAAATAACATTGTTGACGAGTCATTATAAAAACACTAACATGGTGCGAAATTTACAGGAAGTATGTTAGTAGTAGCCAAGACTAAGGAAAGGAAGGTGAATAGAAAAAAATTAATTACATTTAAAAATTTGGGGTCAGGAAAACCTGAGATTGTAATGCATTAGACCACTGCTATACAATTTAAGGTGATGGTGTGGCAGCTAAAAAATGCAGTAACTATAGCAGTATATAAAATATAGCAGTAGCAAAATATAATCATATTGGAGAAAAAAGTAAAACCAGTTACTAACTAGTCCTGTTAAAGGGTAACTAACCTAGCTTAGCAGAAGGGCAGCAATGGCAGCCTCTCAATGCAGTGGAATTCATTAATTTTGATGTAGTTGAGCTAACTCTACCTTTAAATCCCACAGCTAGATGTAATTAATTAAAGACTCATTTATTAAACTAGCTCATTATTTCAAATTGACAAGAATGCTGAAGAGGAAACAAAAAACAATTTTGTCTGGAGACGTTTTTCTTTTTTTTGCATGTAGATTGTCAAAACACAGAGTGCAGTAGCCCCGTTCGGGACTGTCTCATCCACTGCATGGGTATGAGTCCCAGAAGGTGCCATAAAAAAAGCTTAAGGATGCTCCGTTAAAGAGCAGCACACAGCCGCTTCCCTGAGCTTTTCTACGGGACCTTCCGTAAGTACAGTAAACAGGGCTAAGAGTGCAGTATCTTAATGCTTTTTTAGGTTTTGTGTAAGGTCTGTGACAATGATTATTACATTAATCAGCCTAAAAAAAAATCAGTGAACTCTAAGAACTCTAAAAAGGCATAACATGAATTGGGTTTTACGACTTATACATCTGTTACAGTTTGGCTAAGAGCCTTCAAACTGCAAACCCTTTTTGTGATAATGTACCATGTTAGCACATAAGAATACAACTATATAAGACAACTGTTTCTGCTGTTTATGATCAGTCTGTCAATCTAGATCTGAAAGAGTTGGGACTATGTGTGGCTTAAAAGGCAGGTTAATAGACTTACACCACTTTTAGATTAGATTTCAGATTTACTGCCCACTACATCCATGTTTACAAATATCAGTTTCTTTTCCAGTGTTCTTACCTGAAAAGGTAATATTAAAGCCTTCATAACTCATGGAAAAGTCCGATATGAACCGTAGCTGGGCGCTGAAGTTCCCATAGAGCCCTGCTTTGACACTAGGGGGCAGCACCGAGCCAGTGAGTCGAGCTACTGGAACTTGGAAATTGGTGTCCTCGGTGATGGACAGGTAGTCATGGTTCTCCTCCAGATGGAAAGTGTGGAAAACCAGATGGACCCCTGAAAAATCCATGGATGGATGGATGGATGGATGAATGGATGGATGGATGGATGGATGGATGGATGGATGGATGTATGGGCAGATGGATGCATGAACGGATGGATAGATGCACAGTACGAGACAGAGAGTTAGTCATAGATATATAAACAGCAGCAGACGAACACAGAAACACATACACACCTATCAGACAAAATATAGACTGAAAATGCACAACAATCTTCTAAATGTGCAAATTTAAAAAACATGTTTATTAACATGTGAGGAAAAAATCGGAACAATATTTTATCCAAACAAATTAATGGGCGTTTCCATTATGTCTGCGTATGTGTGTTCTTACCTTTCCCATGAGACACCTCTATAGTCCAGGTGCAGTTAAGAGAATTGGGGTAAAAGTCAGGAAAGCCCGGAGACAGAATTGTCCCTGTTTTACCAAAGACATAGCCTCCACAAAGGGCTACAGAGAGAAAGTGACAGACAGAGAAGGGTGGAAAAGAAAGGGAGAAGAAATTTCTATTTTACAATTGTACAGATCGAGCTAAAGGCAAAGACCTCAACAAATTCAGAGAAACTACTACCCGAGTTTAACACCTAAAAACAAAGACATATCTTGTTGACATGTCCACTCCAGCGGACTGGAATTAAACCACATTTGTCTTTTTGAAATCTGCAGACCTGCAAATTGCCAGAATGGTGTCAGTATGTGTTCCCCGGATATTAAAAGAATTATAGGAAGCAGACATGAGAACCAGCTGTAGTTTCACAATGACAAACTGTAATGCATTGTACAGTAACACAAAGTATACTGTAGGTAATGAGTGGGTAGACTCTTTGGTTGAAAATAGATATATATAATATAATATATAATATAATATTTTAAGCAAATGTGTTCCTTATTAAACCTGCAATAACTGATTTTTTTGGCCACTTGGGTGCATCGGAAGCAAGTTGTGAACACATCATTGACATATCATCACCTTGCAAGTTGATATGGAACTAAACAGGTGCTTATTTACAGATCCAGCAGTTACAGAGCAACATTACCATTCATTTGGTGTTGTGGTTCTGGCCACCTGGCCAATATTCCAAGTCCAATATTCACTCTTCTTTTAGCTCTGCTTATTACCTACTCCTGGGAGAAATATCTGGCTATTCAGCTGCTAAATGCTCCACTATGTTCACCAGCTAGTTGTGTCTGTCTGTTATTTGGTGCTGAGCAGGTAGTATACAGTGGGGTTTTAGAGCTTTTTCTCTGAAAACGGCTGCCTGCTTTAGCCTAAATCAACACTATGAGAGCAGTGAGAGTGAACCAAAACAGTAAACAAAACGGCGTAAAGCCGAGAAGAGCTGTAGATCCAGGTTCATCACTACAAGTGATTACATATTGTCATTTAATACATTGTTATGATAAAAATATTGATTATAGCCGCTTTAAACAATGACGCAAAACTGCCTAAAATGAACATAGGCACCTGATAACTTTTTCATGTAATGAACAGCTGACAATGGTGTGTCCGCTTGAAGATATTATCAAATAATCAAATTTGTGTTGGAGAAACATAATGCTGTTGTCTGTGTCCACAAGATACAGTATATAACATGCACGGAAGACTTAATGTTGATTTCACCAAACAAATCTTAGAGAAAAGTAGAACTTTTAAAGGAGTAGAGGATAAAAAATGCAGCTTCTAAATACAGCCACAGAGAGAAAAACAAAGGGTGAAGGCTCGAGATGCACTTAGAAACAAACAAAAAAAAAACAGAGCAGAAAAAATGTGACAGACAAAGAGAGAGTGGTTTGTTGAATGAGAGATTGGTGTGTGTGTGTGTGTGTGTGTTACCAGACACCTTGCCTCCACACAGAGCCAGACCGCTGATATGGAACAGGACAAACTCATTTGGTATAGAGCAGAATGGAAAATACTATAGTAACATATTGGAGAGTAAAAGAGGGCTTGCGGTGCATTAGAGACTGTTGAACTAAGATAATATATTGACTCTTTGTTTCTCTCCCACTGTGCCTCCATCCCTTTCAATTCCATGCAGCTCAATTCAGTTAAATTTAATTCAATTAAAGTGCTTCAAGGTGCTTGACTGGCATGAAAATAAAAAAAGGAGTTTTCTCGCCTATGAAACGAAAACATCCCAGACCATAAATTGACTCAGAGACAATAACATTTTTTCTTCACTGTTAATGTCCCTCCTGTCTGATTGTTGACGGTTTATATATATTTCGGTGCACAAAAGTCCCTTTTAGCTCCTAAAATAAACAGTGTGATGATTCATTTGGTGAAAGATTTGTGAAATTACTATTTATTACTTTGACTTTATGAAGAGAGATGTTGAAGCTTCTCTTCTTAATGCTGCAACTATTCCAGTGTGTGTTTGTAGAGAGCTGCTGGGTCTCTGCCTCTCCACCTCTATCTCTCTGTCTATCAATGTCTTTCCTTCCATCTCATTCCATATCATATTTTCAACAGAGCTGGAGTTGAGTTGAGTAGCTGTGATGAGAGCCACTCTGCCCCTTTCTCTCTCTCTCTGACTAGCTGTCTTGTGTGTGTTGTGGTAACCAATGTTTTTTCACACTCCCATCAGGATTCAGCTAAAACTAGGACACTGTCTGACTAAATGACCCTTGTTGAGGGAACGCCTGTGTGCGTGTCTGTGTGAGCATACTGTATCTATTGTGTGTGTGTGTGTGTGTGAGAGAGAGTGTATACTTCAGTGTGTGTGAATGATCCGTGTGTGAGAAGACAGAGACAGATCGTTAATGCATGTGTGTGAGAAAGTGTGAGCTGTCTAAAGATGAGAGAAAAAGAAAAGAATAAGACAGAAAGAAAGACTATTTATGACTAACAAAAATTTGAGAGGCAAATCAAAGTGTGGCTGCCGTCAATGCTGAGAGCAGAAGCATGAGACTGACTGCTGAAAGAAAAGCAGATACAGAAAGATATAGCTTTGTAGGGGGAGAGGTAAATAGAGAAAGATAGTACCAGACTTCAGCTACATTCCTCCTCCTCTTTCCTGCCTCCATGTTTTTTCTCTATGTTTATTTATGTCCTTCTTAAAAGGATGATTTTTTTTACTAAAAGGTATACTGTGACTTTGGTCACTTCTAACAAGTTGTTGTCTTGGCTCCAACTGCAAGCTTTAAAATGTCACTGCGCTCTTTCAGTATTCTCCCTGACACATAAAAGAGCAGACAGCGTTCTGTATTATCGTTTTGGCGATTTATCTGACCTGCAGGAATAAGATGAGTGTTTTGGGTCCAACAGACACTGTGCCATTACTGAAAGGGAATGGTGTCTGCACGCCTGCGGGAGGACTACATGTCATTTTGTCTTGTTTTTTTTCTTTTAGACAAATATTGTCAAAATAATGAATTTCAGTGGCTGCATAATGCAGCGTGTTTGGTGGTAGAAAAAGGTTAGGCTTTTCCTGTTAAAATGTTAACTGTGCCTCTGAGACTATAGTGTAAATAAGATGTCGTTGATGTGTGCATGTGTGTGCACAAGTTGCTTTGAGTATGGCCGTGGGAGTTTTTAAAGATGATTTCTTTTCTCCTATAATTTTTTATAATAAAAATAAAGTTTTTCTGTGTTTGTGTTGGTTTGCTCTGGCTTCTTCCCACAGCTCCAAAAAAATGCAAATAAGGCGAGCTAGACATGACATCAGTAGGTAAGAAAAGAGTAAAGTAAGAGAGCAGGTAAAGACGATAATTATCGGATTAATCAAAAAGTCAGCCATGCTAAAACATATCTGTCACATAATTCAAGTCCTGTGATCTTCTGTAAAAGCAAGCTATGACATACTATATTCTAGTCAAGGCTTACACACCGTTTTAGAAAACTGCCATTCTGAAATAGTGTGTCTTGTAATGTAACAGCTGTCTGGTGAGATGGCATGCTTGGCTGAAAATTGAAAATGTCACAGTGGCCGTTTAAAACTGCTTATGTTATATGACTGATACTGTGAGATAGATTGCCTCGGTATGAACTCACTCCCAAGTTGAGACATCCTGACTTTGGCTTTCAAATTGGATTCTTTTCAATCGGCAGATCGAATCAGACGCTGTGTATTCATCTCCCATGATAGCATGAGCTGTGGGTAAACGCTGAATGAGAAGGCCTGCGAGTGGCCAGTGAGCATCTGTTTTAGTGGTGCTTGTTGACCTGCATAATTTCACTGAGGCAGGATGTCCAAGTTGGGCCACTGTGGTCGTGTGTACTCTGGAGTGTGGACTGATTGTACAATTAACACTATGGCTGCCAGTTACACCTAGTGAAATGGAGAGAAAAAAAGCAGAAGACTGGGGAAAGCATTTTTAATTTTAATATGCTGATATGGAGGAAAGAATTTACTGACGGGAACACCAGCACCAGCTCCCTCTCCCCGCTCCTCTGCCTCGGACTCTCTGGCTCAAGCTTCTTCCAGCCACTTTGCCCTATTCACTCCACTTCTGTTTTTATGTTCATGAGGAGGGGGCCGCCATGTTCAGGGCCATCCCAAACCAGTTAGTGGGAAAATGAAGTAGACTATAAAACCCTCAAGCAGCAAATGTGCATTGATGCAGACATAGTGCTTACCTGAAAATGTTGAAATAAGACCATGTTGTTTTGTAATTTAATTTATGTGACAGAATTATATTGTATATGGAATATTGCTTGGACCTAATGTTTTTTTATTGCTTGGACCTAATGTGTTGTTCACCATGTAAAGTTATTTGATATGTTTATACTGTGGTATTTAAGTCAGTAAACTAACTACTGCATGAGACTTCACTATCCCCGAGCTTATCTCACACACAGCAAACACGCAGCTGGCGGCTTGCAAAAGGGAATTACGAAAAACCATTTCCAATTGACAATGCAACTGTGGTGAAGCCAAGGCACAGTTGTGTGTGAGCATGACGCTGCTGCTGTAGTGGTCACTCTTTGCCAGATTCTGCCTGCTTATTGCCAAACATAAGCCTGCCTGACTACTTTATAACCCATATAAAGTGGCTTCTAACTGGATCGGTCTTGTGTCTCGTCTTTGTATTTGGGTACCAGTTCAGTGTCACAGGTGAATCAGAGTTCAAAGTGACACCTGTCTATCTGGCATTTTAATATCTTAGTCACCATCAGCAACTCAGTTAAAACAAGTCAGAAGGATATGTACTTTATTTTCAGTTTTTCTTTAAGAGTTTGGTCCAATTTTCTATTTTCTTAAAAAGCGAATGGGGCAGTGGTTTAGTGGTATCGGCTTACAGAAAGGTGGTTCTGGGTTTGAACATGCAGGATGATGGGGGCCTTTTGCTTTATGTTCTACCTTGTGCCTGCATGAATTTCCTTACGATGCTCCGGAGACATGCATCACGTTAACTGGGGCCTCTAAATTGTGTGCAAGTGTGAGTGTGAAGGGTTGTCTGTCTATATGTGGTAGCCCTGTGTTAGACTGGAGACCTGTCCAGGGTGTACTGACCCAGTGTCAGCTGGCACAGGCTCCACCCACCACTTCACCTGTGACCCTGCATGGATAAGCAGCTATAGATAATGGAGGGATCTGAAGAAAAGAGCTAAATGAATGTAGCCGTAGTTTAGCAATGTTTCACTGTTTTCCAATGGATGATGAAATTTTATCTTATTGTGCAGTGCTGGATTAATTTTACTAATAACACACTCATATATATAGTATAAATAAAATCATTTGATCAGAGGCACCAAATTACCACAACAATAAGATGTAATTGCTCTTTCTTAGCTGCAGTGTTTAGTTGGAAAAATGAAAAACACCATCTCTTAAGTTTCCATAATCAATCAGACCCCTTGTTTTTTTGGTCCAAGGTTAAATTCATATCAAGATTACTTCATTTGCCAAGCATAGGGTTTAGTATAGCTTTTGACAAGTGTATTTACAAACCCCTTTTCAGCTGCTTTAGTTTACTGGGCCAGTTTGTAAAGGAAATTTCTGATTTGTTTTTCTGTTTTGTTACAGTATAACATATTTTAACTTTTCCTTGATGACCAAATTTTCACTGTTTCCTGTGTTTGGAGAACTCCATGTGACACAGATTCCAGCAAGTGAGGGCGTTTCTCACATTATCACGTAATTCTTGTTCTTAAATTCTATAGGTCTTCATCGAGTGGGCTAAAATGGAAGAAAGAAAGATTCTCACCATCACAACTGGGAAGAGCGTGACTCCACTGATGGTTCTGCTCGCAGACAATGGGCTCCTGATCACTCAGCGTGTATCCTGGGTCACATGTAAATGAGACACGGGAGCCAATGGAAAAGCTGCTGCCATGGCGACGACCATTGACTGGGATACCAGGATCAAGACAAGAGTCTGACTCCATTTTCACACCTGAGAATCGCATCACACAAGCACAAATACCACAGAGTCAAGAGGGTGAGTGTATATGTTTGTGGGGGTAATTACACCTCTTTAAGCTGGTTTGCACTCAGCGAACATTGAGCAAAACATTGTTGCTGCGTACGAGCGCCTGCAAGCAATTCAGCATGTGTCTACCAAACGTATCTATCAGTCAGTCAATCAGCCTTACTTTCATATCTGATGCTGAAGCCTGCTGCAGAGCGGCTGTTGTCTGTGGTGAACAACAGGAACAGGACGTTGGATGTGGAAATCAGGAAATGAGGTGCTTGGGTGCCGTGGTATTCACCGATCAGGGGAGAGGAGGCTGAGGGGCCATCTCTGATCTCCAGTGTGTCATAGTTGACCTCAGTCTGGAACCTAGACAGACACACAGGCAAAAACATGCACAATAACCTGACATACACAAAGACAACATTTATAGGACTGGCATACACAATCTGTGTACAGGCTAATGTAATTTAACTAAGAGCAATTATGTTAAAATAATAAACAGGGTGTTTACGCTGAAGAGGACTCAGCAGCAATGTTCATTTAACAATAAGAGACTGATAACCTGTCGATGCAGCAATACGCTATGCTAACTTAAATAACAAAAGTGATTTTCTCACATTCTACCTGTCTATTTAAATAACTGAGCACTTAATTAACCACATAACTATCTTGTGTAACTAACTAACTAACAATTGACTGACTTGTTATCTCCCTCTGCCTGTACTCCAATCTGAGTAATTAACTCGCTGTCTGACTGAGCAGTTACCTACAGTTGTGGCTGCAGGGCCCAGAGAACCCGTTAGTTCATGAGACCCTGAGTGCTGCTGGTTATAATTTCAATCATCAAACACAGTAGTAACTGATTTAGAAACAGGACATCACATGAATGCAAGCAACAACCTGGTGGGATAGAAGACAAAGAGTTGGGAACCACTGACACAATACATGTACAATTACAGGCTATCTGAACACCTAACTGAACAATTAACTAGCCAAACTATATTTGCATGCAATGCAAATGCCGAATCCTCCGCAAAGGAAAAGGCGTTGAAGATAACTTGACCTTTACGTACATCACATCCCAAAAAGACAAATTTCAGCTGTAGCAATTTCAGGCTACGCTGCATCTGCTCGTGGCTTGTTTGTTTTTTGTTCCAGAAAAAAATGTGCAAGAAGCCAACATTTATTATTTACTGCAGCAGCAACTCACCAACTACATTTATATCTGACTAACTTATAACGCTTCTGAAAGACTGACCAACTAAGAGACTGACTAACTAAATAATGTACTAGCTGACAAACCAGAGGTGGAAAAAAAATGACATACTCCATGACTACATTATCTAACTCATAACAATCTGACTAATTTTCTGAGTAACTGATGAGCAAACTTAAACAAACGTGACAAAACACCTCTCTATGCCGACATAACCGAAACGCTTACCTGTCAAAGTGTATCTTCACAGCATGGTCCGGCTGTGCTTCAATCACCCACTGGCAGTTCAGAGAATCTTTATAAAAGGAGGGCCATCCAGGAGACAGCAGAACACCAGTAGGAGCTGTGAGATGGCCTCCACATGGAGCTATAGGGAAATAAAGACACACGCACACACAACCACAGAGAGAGAGAAATTAATCATTTTTTCTCGTAACTGTGTTATGGCATGAGCACAACGCTCGTATTACATGGAGTAAGCAGATTCATCATCTGCTCAATTTATTTTAGCTCTCTAATCCTTTCTGAATTTCTAGATTTCATACATAAACATTTACTTTCAGAAAATATGCTGTGCTAATCTCGTGCTACAGTAAACAATTTTTAGTTGCTCATGTTTGAAAAAGGCTAAAATAATTATAGCATGATAATTTATAGGGGAAATCAAGTATAGTGATGTGTCAAATGATGCCAAAAAATGGCTCCTCATTTCCCCGCAACTCAGGAGGCTGCAGGCAGCAACGCTGGCACATCTCAACACTAATTAATAGCTAACAATTAGAGTCCCAAAATCTCAATTATGGCACATTAAAATGCAAGAATTGCCTACAGATGACTTTAGATTTAGATCATGAAACCAAAACACTTTATAACTTTTTAGACGTGGAGTTCATGATTTGTATATTATCCGCTGCTCTTTCTATAACATATCATTTGCAATGGTCTATCTTTCGCACACTTACCATTTCTTTGTTCTCAAGTAGCTGATACCTTTACTCTTTTGATTGCTCTCATAAATCCAGACTTTCAGTAAGCTAAAGAAAATCACCTTTCTTTCTCTAACTTCCCTTTTACCCACTCTGTGCATACTGAAGCAGTAGTACTCATGGATGGGATGCACAAGAGAAAGTCAGTCTAGAAATAAAACATAATTATCCTTCCCTGTCCAACGGGAGGGATAACATTTTCCCATACTCCATATTTAATAAGGTGACAACCCTATTCAATTTGATTGTCTCCACCATCCCATTTATTAACAACAGGCAACATTTGATAATGTCATCTAGACAATACAATCAAGATGGAGGGGATACAAAAAAGACATACAAATACTCACAGGCCAGCGGATGCCATTCGCCTTCAAAAAGTGTTGAAATAACGGCACATTCACTGTCCTTTTATTATTACTTCCACATATTAGCTTATCTTCACACTATGGATACATCTCTGTATATTAGAGTCTGCATATAATGAATGTGTCTCCCTGAATGAGTTTCAGTAGAACTTGTGCCAATCTCATTTAAGATTATTGTTGAGAGAGACAAACGCATGCAAACAGGCTGAATAAGTGTGGGGAGGCTGGAGGCTAAGGCAATTAGAAGAGGAAATATATACAATTTCTAAGGCGTATAAGCACACTTAAGCTACACAAAGATAGACAAATGGTTGAGTGCATTGTCACCTTATATTTTGGGAAGTGGAACATTTCCAATGATTACCCATTGCTCATACATACTGTACAGTAAACAGTTTGTATTTGTGTTTACCTTCACAGCGAGGTACAGCTGCAGACCAAACAACATTTCCATCCTGGATGATGCAAGTGACCTGATCAGACCCCTGGAAACATTATATCAATGTATTAATAATAATCAAGGTATGTTACTTATTTTATTTTAATAAGAGATGAGAAATTAGGATAACTACACCATAAATACAAGTCAATTAAATTAAAGCTATATACAGATACCTACAAATTAAGTACAGGAGCATTTTACTATCTATGCTACTACACCCACTAGTATTATTATTGCTAATACCAATATGCATGTTAATGATGCTAATACTTCTAAAACATATCTTTATTTGACTTGTGTGGATAACACCCCATCATAGTAAATTTAGACAGATATCAGATTTTTACCTGCGTCCTAATGAATCCTTGATCGCAGCGAAAAGCCACGGAACTGCCGAGCTGAAACTGGTCACCATACCTTTGACCATTGACAGGAACTCCTGGGTCATGACATTCATTCTGACCAAATGCTACAGAGAGACAACAGAGAGAGTAAAGTTAAAATAGGAGCCAATACACACCGAATCAAATAAACGGTATGAAACAAAGGCACAATCCTTTGGAACTGAATGAGCAGAGAGAAAATGTGACAGAAAAGAAAGAGAAAATGACACATTGTACCTAGAGTAGTAATAGCAGTAATAGCATAGTTTCTCAAAGTGCGGCCCGTGGGCCAATAGCGGCCATTTTGTGCAGACCTTGTACGTGACATGAAATGCATGCATTATATTTCTAGCATCCGTGGTCCATTTCAATACTTTCAAGAGCCTACATTTAATACACTACCCAGCTGCTGCGTCAAACTGCACCCCCTAACAAGCGTTTGCCAGGTTAGGTCACAAATCCTATGATAAGTTCATGGATGAAGAGGGCAAACGTAACAGTTTCAACAAGGCTCATCTGTGTGCATTTTTCCTGTACAGCCCTCAATCATACGCTGACTCCCTAAATTGGCACTCAGTCTTCAAAACTTTAAGAACCCCTGGTCTATAGTGCAGATAATTGCATCATTAGAGTGGTTCACAATATATGTGAGTATTTACTAATTGAACAATATTCCCTGGTTTTTCAATTTATTTCAATAAATAAACCAATTTGAAAAATTGGTTTTACCAGAGAAAAAAAAGTGTGAAAACCATCGCTGTATCACTGTCAGTGAATGTGACACCTCCACTGATATGGAAATATGGGAATGAAATTATCTTCACGTGGATTCAACCCTGTCATGTTTAGCTTATATTATCCCCATTCCAGAGATTAACCTGATCCCACCCAGAGCACACACCCAGTGATTGGACATGTCTCAGGTTGATTAGCTACTGATGGAGAGGAAATGAGAGCAGAGAGAGAGAGAGAGAGAGAGAGAGAGAGAAGGATGGAGAAAAAAACGAGAGCATGAGAGGAAAGGGAAGGTACACAAACACAGGCAGATGTATACAAACATAATTGCATACATGTGCATGTGTTCAAATATACATGAAGAGCACACACATACTGCTTACAAAGGCCAAAGGCATACATAGAAAATAACCATGTACACATTCACACATCTGATACAGTAAGAAGTGGTGCAAAAGATTGGGAGGGATAAAAAGAGGAGAGAGATGTATACATATGAGAAAATACACAAAATGACAATACACAAAATATTCAAATTGCATGTCAGAGAGAGAAGAAAGAGTGTGGTGCGAATGTTTTAGATATATAGTAGAAAGTGTGAGACAAGGTTGTGTATGAATGAAAAAGTGAAACAATAGAGAAGAAGCCTGAATGAGAAAAAAGGGAAAAAAAACAGAACAATAGAATAGAAAAAGAAATAAAGAGATGGCAACTCCAACTTTGACAACAATATCCTGAAGATTTTGTGTCAAAGGGCTCTAACTACTGGCAACGTGTGACTTTTTCAGAGGGTGCAGTGAGTTTTTTTTCCTTCATGTAAAACTCTTTTTGGATTGTAGTTTTTCCCAATGGACCAAATGAGTTTTGGTGTAATTTTGCACCAATCGTTTAGATGCTCAGACCAGGTCAGCAACGCACCGGGCTGTGGCTTCCACAGTCCAAAATTAACAATAAATTTCATAGTGGTGTGAAAGAAAATAAGTATTTTTTATAGAAAAGAAATCCATAATTATTTAAATAGTGAATTATGGGAACCATCATCTTTTGCAATTAGGTAATAGAGATTATGGTTTTGTCCCCTGTTTGGCAGTTGTGACAATACTGTTTGGACGCAGCCTAATTCAGATATAGCATTCATATCCACAGCTGTCATTACACTGAAGGATATCTTTAGATGTAGCACCCATATACCCTATATAAAGTCATAAATGAAAAACATTTATCATTTTCTGTGACCAGTCTTTGGCTCCCAATGCTCTGCCCTTTGCACATAACTGCACATTCTGGTGTGTCAAAGTTCATATTTGAGCTTCTAACATTATTCATATAAATAAATACTGATATACCCAAAGCAACACCCATTGTTATTCATATATGCATTAAAATGTTAATAGACCAAATTACTGAGACAGCACAAAGATCTTTCCTGATCTTTCTTAAGTCCCAATGTAGAATTTATGTGATCAGACATTCAAATTACATTTTCAAAACTTTTCACCATCAAAAACTATATGAATGTAGTTAAACATTTGTCTTTCTTTAAGAATATGGGTATTTATCTACAGTACATTGTGTTTTCACAACTGTTGACAATAAAAATATTGAATAATATATCCAGGGAAAGCGGAGTATGAAGAGGATTTCTGTATTTGTTCATTACCTTTAGAAATGTTTGTAAGTGAAAAAGGACATGTGGCATATTTTTGCTTCCATTGGTGCATCAAACCTTTCATTTGTGTTTGGATTAGAGTGGGAAAAAAAACTGTTTGTGTTCGGATTAGAGATGGGACTTTTTATTAAATAGGCTGTGGTGCTGAAGAGGCAAAAAATCCTTTTGCATTTTCATTTGTCAAAAGTCACCTCTCAAGGAAGAGTCAGAGACAAGGTCATTTGGGAGCCAATGTGTGAAATGGTGCAAAACCGCATGGAAATCACAGAGAATTAATCAGAATCAGTCATGCAGAGCTAGTTCAGCTTAGAGCAGATACATACACAGACTGCAGTAGTCAGGTTCAAAACTGACAGTGGAACAGGCTTAACTTGGTAAAGCACGATTAAGACAGATGATCAGTCGAGCAGAACCAAGTCAAACTCATGACAGATGACGGGAACATTAGCAGTTTGCATGGGCATTGTATTAGTCATCTAAACATTATTCAGTTCTGCAGAGTGTGTGAAGACATTTTTACCTGAGCCAATTACTGTATTTCTGTATCAAATATATGTGTTTGAATGGCCTTTAATGGACATTATATACAGAGATAACCAGTGTCTGAAACCCTTCAAAGCAAACCCTGATATGGAATTTATCTGCCTAATAAGCTTCACTAGGCACACACAAATGCAAAAAAGAGTTTCTATGTGTTTTAAAGTTTCCTGTTATACATACAGCTGAACAGCTATACTCAGATGAATGATGTGAAATCTGCAGTGGGCTCTCATGTAGCATACAAACGGAAAACTCACCCCTGAATACCCTATAATATGCTCACTTATATCCAGTGTTATCATGTGCACTTCTACCTCACATAGAGATTCCCTCCATTTGCCAAATGCCTCATGGCAAAGCTCAAGGAAGGGGCATTAACTTGTTGCTTTGAACTGTGGGTTACATGCGCAGGTGGAGAAAACACTAGCAATAACACAGCAAGATTGAGATGGTAAGTGCTTCTCTGGTCAAAAAAAACCGCCCTGCATTCAAAACCTACTGTGTGTTGCAACTGTATGGGATTATAGACAACTGACTCTTCCACTTTTATCTCTCTGTATGATCACACTGCTGCATCACTCAAGAAGAATTTTTAAATTGTTGAACAATTTTCCGCTATCAAAACTCCATTGTAGCCGCTCTGCAAATATCTCAAACGTGATGTCATACTGACGGCTCACTGGATGACTGCGGGAATAAGGAATATACACCAATACACAACAAAACTGGCACAAGAGTGAATTCCACATCACAAATAACCATGTTAGGATTCATTTTTAGTTTGATTTCAGTGCATGTGATTCTACGCTAACAGGTCTATTGAAAGATGTTAAAGCAAACATATAGACAAAACTACAGTAAAGTAAAATACAGTTGGTGGAGTTCTTGTTGGATACTTTGGCAGTGTTAGACTGAGGTGACTAATGCTACAGATTTCTAATACTCAAACAAGGTGAATGTAACATGCACTGAATGCAGTAGGACTGACGTGTAAAACAACTTACATCACTTACATTGCATTGTGATGGTCCTGATTAAAATAAATTGTATATTTTGACTTAATCGGTGGTAATGCTCATGTTTTATGAGTTTTACACATCAGTACATCTAATTGACAGACAGGCATACAGACACAGACACATACAGACACAAAGATAGACAGACAGAGAGACAGACAAACAGAGAAAGAGATAGAAAGCTGGGAGGCACATACTGGTGTAGCTGATGTTGAAGCCTTTTCCAGTATTTGAATGATCAGACTGAAATTCCAGTCTCATGATGTGTCCATTTGAGGCGATCTGTGATGGAACATCTTTTCCCGAGAACGTCCCAAATGTTGTTGGCTCAGACAGGCCTAAAATAGAACAGAGTTGAAACAATCTTTTAGAGACACATTTTAATGGTGCTTATCTAATTCCGTCTGTATAACATTAGGCCAAGGACACACTCGGAAAGTGAAGGACTCCTGTTAAGGAAAAAACAAAACACCCCAAGAGACCTCAAGAGATGTATTAAATGTTATTACGGCAAGGGAAAAAAAAAGTTTGAGATGATTCAATGGTTCTTCAGACTCTTATTAAACTTAGTAAATCCCAATAGTAAAATAGTAAATCCCAAAACGCAACCAATGCACATTTTCTACTGTATTAAATACTCCACTTCTGCAGGAATCACCAGGTTGTTGGTGGCACAATGGCTAGCACCATTAGCACATGACCTGCCTGCCTGTCAGTCATTTCAGATTAAAGACTTTAATGGAGTGAAAAGAACCCATTCAATTCACTTCATTCAGGTCTTTAATACTGTCAGTACCAAAATGGAGAAATAATCCATTACAAGACCTGATTTGAAAATTTTATTTAAGAAACGTAAACAAGTATTAGTAGTAGAATGTGTCCGAACATCAAAAGTATTCATGGTGAAGAATGTTTCCTTTCAGAGAGACAAATCATTGAAACTGTATGTTGTGTTAAAATGCCGTAGCTGGTCCTGGTGGAGCCCAGTATGACTACTTCATTACACTGTTGGGACTTTCAGCGACAGCAGTCTTAATCTGCATAGTAACTAATAAATAAATAAGAAAAAATCACCCTGTTTTATCAAAATAGACCATAATACATTGGTAAGTGTAACAATCCTTATGTATAAATGTGGCTGTACATAAAGACAGGATTGTTTCATGAACCATCTCATCAATGTCGGATAAAACTTATACTCAGTCATGACTCTTTAAACTAAAATCAAATTTGATTATCTGATATCGAGCTCTAACTTTATTTCTAACGTAACAGATAAAATGTACACTCAGTGACCTGAAAAATACAGACCCCTGTTCGGTACCGCATTGGACCACCTTTAGCCCTAATAACAGCTTCCACACGTCTTGGCAGTGACTCAGCAAGGGACCTGCCAGTTCTCTGTGTTAAAGCAAATCAGACAGACATCAGTGCTTCACACAACTGCTAAAAGGTTGATGCGCAGATGCTCTTTTCTATAGATGCTGCATTTGAGAGCATCCCGAGAGACTGATATCAGTGGATTGTGGTGTCCAGGTCATTAATGTTACTTCACCTGAATGTGTCTTGCACCATACATTCCTGGACAATTCTGTCACCATGGCAGGGAGCATTATCTTGATCAAAGTACCCATCATCCCCTTGGGGGTACATGATTGCAATGAATGGCTGAGCCTAGCTGCTATGTTAAGGTGTGCTCTGGCATTAAGGCATCGCTCTATAGCCATTAAAAAGACCCACTGTATACCAATTGAATGTCCCCGAAACCATTACACCTCTCCCACTGGCCTGTGCAGCTGTAACCATGCATCACCTCATTTCTGTCTGAGACATTTGTGTCACAGCATAGGACCATTTACTGCAACAAATGGTTATATACCTTTGTTTGGAAGAATACACTCTGCTCTTGAGGGTGCTCCCCAATGAGCCAACCAGCACCGGCAGATTCAGTGGGGAGTGCAATAAAACCCTAAAGGGCTACACAGAACAGAACCCAGCAGGCCCATATCAATGAGATATGGAATATGCATACAGTAATGCACAAGGAAAGAGATGCCAAGCCCTAATATGATAGTAAGACACTTCCAAGACAGGAGGAGGCTGAGGTGGTTGATGGAGAAATCAATCGCCACAGCCAGTAACAGCAGTTTGTAGCAGGTAGAAATAAACAAATTAACCACCAGCAGCAGCTCCATAATGATGAAGAGTAAGTGAGATAGATTGTGATATTATAAAGACCATTTTATTGTCTTGATTGAATGTGATTGGGAATTTATTTTGAGTGTGATTGGCGATTATAAATGTCAACTGATGCTGAAAAGCCATTGGCATGCACAACTTCAGTTCACTGTCAGAACTAACACAATGCTTGTTGTTGATGGCCCACCAGGAGTCTAGCAGATTGGTGTTGCAGCAGGAACTGCGATTCATCAGAAAACACCTGCAGTTTTGCACGGGTAGGAGAAGCAGCACTGGTGATTATTCATTATGGCCTTTTGCCACCTGACATTTCCTGCATTCATCCACTAAGGGCCATCTACCCACATAGCAAATGGTTTCATGTGTGTACCTTGAATTCTGGTTCATTCATTGATTACCTTTGAGAATGCTACCAAAATTCAGGCAACTCTGTAGTCTTCGTGATGCTAAAACTCACCCTCCGGCATCTACAATCATGAATAATCTTTAATTTCAGTCTTGGTAATCCATTCACAGACAGAGCAAATGATATAATGGTATAAAGTGTTGCATACACTTCCTCTTGTGGTGTGTGACCTACGTCTTCTGCAGTGGCAAGATGTGACTGTTTTTCTGGTCATTGAGTGTATTCATTGATATTCTATTGAGCCAGCTGATACTATGATTACAGTTTTTGAGGGCACCTCACTGCAGTAATTATACTGTATTAGTTTATTAGCTATTTTAAGGGCATTTACAATATCAGATCACATACACCAGTAATAATTTATACATCTTAAAGTAGTTGAAGACTATGGTATTGATAATGGCTGAAGATCATGGTATTGACGCTGTTTCACATCACTCCTGAGCTTCCATCCAATCCTTTAACATAACAGAGAGCAATCAGTATGATCCACTGCAGTGTGTTTGGGATGACATTGTTAAGTACACACACTCTATTGAAAGTAATATTCAAAATCCTCTTATGAATCCAACTACAAAAGATGCAATGAAAAGCAGCGTAAGTTGACAACCTTGCAAGGGACAGAAAAGAAGATATGAGAAGACTTCAGTGATAAAACACAAAGTATCTGAAATGGGGATTCTTCACCCACAGAAAGTTTTCTTTTTATTTCCTCCTTAACTTGGAGTTTTGGATCTCATGCACTTAGACTCAATTAAGCTGCACAGCGACTGAGTTGCAAAGTGTCAGTCTCTTTGTTCTTCACCAACCCAAAAGCTCTTTCACTTATTCATTATTGCATTGATAGGCAAGAGACCAGGAGTGGAAAGAGAATCAACACGACAATAGCTGAAAGAGTGACAAGGTCCTACGTTGTCTTATCTAAGAGGAGAGATTTAGAGAAAAGCCTTTTGTAACAGTCTATCACTATGCTCTCTTATATTAGATGACAACAATGGCTTTTTGATTATGTTAACCATTTGCATACTGTTCAAAAGTGTACATTGAGGCTTTATTAGATTTTTCAGGCTGGATTTCATGCTACTGTTTCCCGGCTAAGGAGATTTGTGGGTTATTACTGTGGTTGCTCTGTTCACTTTTGCTTGCCATTTGTTTGTATTTCAATGTTCTATTATCCAGGAATCAAAAAGAAGACAAAGTCATGAGTGTCAAGGTCACATATAATCCTTGGTGAATGGAAAAGCCCTTGGGTTTCTCTCATGCAGAGAAACTTTTATCTTATTGGATTGGGATGCAGATTTATTTTCACCCTGGACTAAAGCATCTCTTCTGGGCTTTTTTTATGTATGCATTTTTTTAAAGGCATAATAGGGGACTGTGGGACACCACACTGGCTGCCTAGCTGCAAAATTGTGGATAACAAGGATTCAAATGTTTTGCATTTGAATGTGTGACATGAGGACAGAATATTAGACAATGCTAATCAATCATCAATGTGTATTATCAGTGATGAAAAAGCAACACTTGATCAGTGAGCTGGTTATCTAAGTGGTTATCACTGCCTCTTCAAATAACTCCCCAAATATACTTTTTATCACCGATATACATTAAAGAACCATTGCAATGCTGGGTTGTGTTCGTTTTTAAACCGATTTTCTCATGTATCCGCCTGTTGAGAACTGCGGTGCAGCCTTAAAGTTCAAATTGATTCATAAATATATTCTGTGTGATTCTGAAAAGCAGAGTATTAAACCAGGCACACGTACTGTATACAGTAGTTAACCTTCTAAAGACCAATCAGTAACCATTTAATGCGTGCCATATTAGTGAGTACTGATCCTTTACAAGGTATTTACAAACCAACATCTGTTCATGGTTGATCTGGTTGCTAGCCAAGAAAACCACTTTTGTTACTTACTTATACAGCGCTGTATAAACTAAATGCACTTTTGGCTTTCACTTTACTTACATTTGACTTTTTACAACTTAACTTAAAACTTCACGTGATTTTTGAAGCAATATTTCTAACATCACTAAACAGCACTTACAGTTTTCACCTTTCTTTCTTAATCTTACGATAAAGTTTAGACAGTAAATATCATGAATATTTTAAAATCATGATTAATTTCAAGAGGGCATGTCAGTTTTTTCGGTGTTCAATTCTGACAAGAAGACTTGCAGTGTGGTTTCCATGTGACCGCAGTAAACTATCATCAAGCGGAACAAACTGCAAGACTTTGAAGCAACAACTTTCATTTTAGTTTACCCAGTGCAACAGCACTAATTGCCCTGCAATTTTCAAAACACTCCTACAAAGAAACATCCCTGCAGAGGGACAAGTTTACAGCCAGTCAATTAAACACAACTTCATCTTTAATGACCAGCCAGTCAAACCAGGGCTTTACTTGATTCAGTTTAAATCAATAACCTTTATTACAATGGTGAACCGCAAGCTAATTGCCCTGTGTTCTGTGTGCTAACAATAAAACAATAAAAATATTACAACTATCCATCCAGTTTGCCAGCCAGCCATTCATCAACTAAATCCAATCTGAAATTCTCTTCACATACTGGATATATACTAAGTTGACAAGTTGAGACAGAGTGGTCCCCCAAATTATTTTACCATTTCCGTTGTATACACATTCATCCATATTTAACAAATCTGCATATCCATATCCTGAGGTCTTAATTTAGGAACTAAGTTTTCAAAAATATGGTGAAATATTAAGATATAATTACCTTCATCTTTGACCACCAACCAGTCAAACTGTGGCTCCAGGTCAAAGTCAGAGAATAGGAGATGAATGCGGCTCCCCGGTTCGGAGATAATCAACCACACACAGTTCAGGTTGTTCCCATACTCCTCTGGGTAGTTCGGGGACAATATAGTCCCTGATGGAGCCGTGAAGTTGAAGAAACATGAGACTACAAACAGGAAGGAACGAAGGAAGAAAGGCAGGAAGGAAAGAGATTAAGTTGAAAGGCAACTGGGCATGAATGCAAGCAGAAAGGCAAGACAGGTAGACAGATATAGCATTAAGTAAGAAAGGAAAAAGAAGGATAATTACATTAAAAAAACAAACAGAAAAAGTATTAACACAAACATAAAAAAATATGTGTACTTACAGACACAACTGGGTTTATTGCCAGACCACTGGTTATTGTGCTGGCATGTGATAGTCCTCTCTCCCACTAGTTCAAAGGCCGACTGGCAAAAGAAGGTCAACACGTCACCATGTTGAAAGCGATCACCGCTACGGCGCCCAAATGCCGGCACCCCGGGATCACCACAGCCTCCTCGTTCGATCTCTGTAACACGCACAACACAGACAGCCATGTTTTTATGCTGATAATTAATGTCAACATGTGACACGGTGACATTCAGATAAGGGCTTGTTGTATTTGGCGGTGAAATGGGGTTAAATGGCAGTAATCTGCATAGATTGATTTATAGATAAGTCAGTGAGTCAAATCTGAACATTCTGTGTGCTGTGTTTATAGTAGTGAAGCTACTATGTTCATTCTCACATTTATGGCTGCTTCTCAAGGATGCCAATGTTACATCTGTGTCACTAAACCATGACCTTTTACAACGCTTTTCAGACTTTCTATAAAGCAAATTCTTTGGATCACAAGGGAAAATGTTGAATGATAGCATTTGGAAACTGATTTTTGCTCAGCTGATATCGATGCATGTTACTGTCCACTCAGCTGGGGCCAAGGGTGACCCAATAGGATAGGAGAGAAGCCACACTTAAAATTCATGCAATAGCTATTTCCTTTGGAAGAGAGCCGGCAGCAGTCCTGATTGGGCTGTCAACAGGTTGACATATGACAAAACCTGTGAAGTCTTAAAAGGAGGACTAGTGGCAACGTTAATATGGGTGTGTGGGGCTGCAAAAAACAAAAAAAATGTGATTACGTCTGGTGTAAGAAATGAAAAATAATCTATGGGAAATTTATTTTACTGTTTCCCTTCTCACAGCTAATTGTCATCAGAGTAATTGTAGAGTAATTCAGCTTTAATTGTGAGAGGCAAAACAATAAGTGGAGGCATATAGGTAGATGCAAACACACACACTGATCCATGCGTACTCTTGTTAAGTAACCAGCAGGAGGTAAAAGATGTTTGTGACATCGTATAAAATACGACTGCTTCCCATACACACCTTTTCAGACACACATGTTGTTTCTCTCCTTGTTCCTTTATATTCTTTCCTTTGTTTCTGAATGTCCTCCTTTCAAATTGTCCCTGTCCTTTCCTCCCACTGTGCTCTGCTTTCTTCTTATCGCTCCTGCTCTTTCAATTTGATTCAATACACTGTGCTTTATTGGCATGAGTGTCACATTAGCAGTATTCCCGAACTGGCCTGCAATCATATTCCATTCATTTTGTCACTCTTTTTTTTTTTAATGTCTTCTTCCCTTAATGGCAGTGTGTTTTTATCCACTGCTCTTCCCTCGCTCCCCTCCTTTAAAATTTGACATTCTACCAGACGTCTGTCGTCTTGTAACACATGCTCCACCATGCTCCTGGATTCGCTTTGGGCAAATACATCTCAAGGTGAGCAATGCGTGTGTGTGTGTGTGTGTGTGTGTGTGTGTGTGTGTGTGTGTGTGCGTGCATGTGTTCTACACTTTTACTATCTGTTGGGATGTAAGTACACCCACAAGAATAGAATACTCAAAGAATGGCAAGTGTGTGTGTGTGGCCCACAGCTAGCTGTCACACAGTTGACGAGTGTCAGGATGGATATCAGCGATCTTGAGCCCCTGGTAAGTCTGTCATTATGGTGGTAACTGCCTCTCTCACTCATTCTTTTGTCTTTTTTTAGTTTGTTCTTTCAATTTCTTCTTTTCTGTCATTTTATCCTTTTTTTCTTGACAAGTTTAAAGAGTTTTTCTGAAGTACAGAACGCAGTTACGTTACAACTCAATACAACATTTTATGCTTTTCCTTTCCAGCTGCTACATATTATACAAAGTAATCTACATAATTGAGAATAGGAAATAAAACAAAAAGATAAATGTATTCAAATGTTATAAACTTTCGGGATCTTTCTGGCAGTTTTGTGTGTTTTAGGCAGCCCATTAAGTAGAAATCCTATAAACTTTGCATTACAACCATTTCCCAGGCATAGCACAAAGATTTAGATGTATTTCATTCAAGCCACATTCAGTTTCAGTTCATGCCAGTACAGTGCGGCACTTGCAGAGAACGGAAACTGCTTGATGTAGGTAATCAATCACAGTCAAACAGTAATGATTGTACTGCAAACAGCTACCAAACTATTCTTTTCACAATATTAATCTATGTTTATTGTTTGCATCTTGAGGTTGATTTTTGTAACAACAAAGTCGAGTCCAAAGAAAGATTTTATATTTTCAGTAATGCAACAAGGATGGCATCCAGATCTTTTCATAAAGTAACAATCACACTGATACTACTGATTGTACAGAAGAATCTTAAAGACACTCAATGCTAATTTTCAGTCCTTAGATGAGTTAAAAAATAAACACATTATTTACATCGTTACTCTTTTCACAACCAATTGCCATCAGCCTGAAAACTTGGGAGCAGCATTTCACTGAAAGCTGCAATTATCATAATGTGCTTTGTGTGTCTATGACATTAAGTCACTTTCTCTCTCTCTCTCTTTCTCTCTCAAACATGCACACACACAGAGCTGCAGTGCCTAACAAGAGTAACATGACAGCATTCAAAAACAAGACAGCTACAAACACCCGTGTTGGGTTTTCCTGCAGGGCTGAAAACCTAAGAGCTCTCAGGGGGTAAAACTGATCAAAGTGTGTAACATGGTGACATTATACGATGTGACAGCATCACATATATACATGCAAGGGCACTCACACAAAACACCCCACAGGCGGTTGTTCAGTTATCCTGGGGAAAACTACAAGATCATCTAGAGGTCATTAAGTACCGTTTGTTTGTTTCTTCCTTTCTTTCTTAGTTTCATGTTGTCATATGTGTCGTTGCCTTAAAAATTCACAATGTCAGATAGCTAAGGTGGGCCACCTAAGTGTTTTTGACCACTTAAGCCAAAGCATAAAGAGGAAATAAGGCCTTTACTGCTGTTAGAGCAAACGTTATACACACAAAATCAAGGTCAGCACCATCTCAGCCTCACACTGAGTCAAGGAAACTTTGTAACAAGATGTTCAACATCATCTGCTTACAGTTACAATTGCATGCATGCACACGCACACACGGCTTTCTGTAGCTACACTGTGCTGATTCCCTTGAACAGTGACTGACCCTGGACGACACTGTCAGCAACATCACTGAATCAAACATAGCTAAGCAGAACCAAGAGCACAACCTTCATCCCCCATCACCCTCTCTCTCTTCCTCTCTCACACTCCCTCGGTCTCTCTGAGACAGTTTATTTCTTCTCACTCAATTTGTCATTTTGTCTCCTTCTGTCCCGCTTTGTCAATTTCTTGTTGTCCCTCTTCCTCTGTCTCTACGTTTATCAAATTACCTCTCTCTCTCTCTACCTGTCCCACTCTTTGTCTGTAGTGAATTCAATTTAGTTCCACTTAGTTCAATTGGATTGAAGAGCTGCATTGGCATGGTAAAATATATAAATATAATAAATGGATTGTTATATAATAAGTATTTAGAGAGTATTTACAGACATCTATATCCCTCCCTCTCACCTTCACTCACTGTGACTGTCACTATCCTTATCCGTGTATCAGTGTCAGCTTTGGTATAATATGAAAAATAACTAAGCAAAACGATCAGCTGATTGACTCATAATTCATTTATTACCTTCTTGTAATGCACAGCCGCACACACATTCACATGTATACACAAGGACAGACAACAACAGTTGTGATTATTACCGAATCGCCACGTCAGCAACGCCATGACTTTCACACTCCATTATGTGAGCGTATATCTGTTTGTGTGTGTGCGTGTTTCAGTGACAGAGAGAAAGAGAGAGTAAGAAAAGTAAGAATTTAAAGTTGTTATATTCATTGTAAGGCCATACCTTCATAGACTGCCTTGAACCCCGCTGAGCCGATTGTATCGTCTGACTGTAGGTGTAGCCACATCTGATTGGACAAGCTAACGATGAGGTCAGGGACACTGGAGCCAGTAAGTCTACACACACACACACAAATACATATCCATAAACACAAACTGTTAAAAAGAATTACTGGTTTATCACTTTTTTTACATACCTGACATAACATATTAATACTTAAATGGCCTAATCTGTAATTGGTGTACAGCATTACTTATGAGCACTGTAAAAAAGTCCACAAAGCTCCCCATTTAGTTAAGTATACATGGTTCCGACAACTATTCCATCACAGCAACGTAAGTTAATAATATATATAATGTGTAGCGGCACAATACCATCCATCTGTTTTCAATTATTCCTCCGATTGCCACCATTAGCTTGTTCTATACTGTTGCATGTCAATATTACTACATCATAGGCCAGAACATATACAGTAAGTGGTGCTTACACATAGAGTACCCTCCGAGTGTCTCCTATCTTCCCTCCATCTCCCACAGTTAGCGTGTCATATCCTCTTTCCAGGTCAAACTCTTCAAATGACAGCTTTATCACCTAGAAAAACAAAGCAAAAAAGAAAAGCAAACATTAAAACAAAAAAACAGACATATGGAAAGGTGAGAATACGGACAAGAACAAAGACAGAGAACTAGAATTTCCAGTAAAAGAAACTAATGATTATATCGCTGGGGAAATCCAAAAGCTTCGTACTGAAATGGGACTTCTATTTCACAAACTGCCTGTTGGGCAATGAAAGTGTTACACAATGTTAGGGCTTGGATGACAATGACAATAAATTATTAACATGCATTATAAAGCATTTTGTAAACAAAAAAAAAAAGAAGAAAAGATTGGCAGCCTCTGCCAACCTCATGACCTCATGACCTCCTGTGATTAATTCTGACTTCATGCCATGAAGTCAGACTTAATTACAGCACAAAAAAATCATTTTAGAGCAGAAAATAGGAAGCAGGCTTCTATTATCCTAGTCCAAACAGTCCTCAAGTTTACATTTACCTTCGTGAGTGGAAAAATGGTGGTGCACTAACATAATCTCTGTAACACTATCTTCTACAGTACTTCAATAGGTTGTTAAATGTGCATTCGCAAGCAGTCTTAGAGAACAACATAACAAAATTTATGGAAAACTGATGAAACTAATCATCAAACCCAGGAATTCTGGGGGACCCGTGATATGCAAGAATGTGAAATGATCCATACAATGGGGAAATCACACAGGTTATTCTGATTATTCAAGGTAAAAAGAAAATGATTAGTTGAAAGAGCAAATATGGTGATGAAGGGGGTTGGAGTCATGTTCTCCTTGTAGCAGGAGGCAACAAATGTGGGAAGAAATATCCTATTCCAAAACATGTACTGAGTACTAATGATAAAACCAGCATGAGAGCAACGTTCTTGGCCGTGACCATCATCTTATTTAATTAAAGCTGCTATGCCAAAGGTATAACTATTAATTTGACAGTGACATATTAGTATTTCAAAATAATCCATCCACCATGAAAGGGGGCAGAGAAAAAGAACAAAACTCTGATACTGAAAGCAACCTTGCTTTTATTTGGCAGCATCCTCCTTTACATTCATAGTTACACAAATCCCTTCTGGGAGCTACGTACCCTGCACCCTGCAAACGCACCCTTCTGCTGTTGAACACTGAGAAATTGAGTGTTAAAAGCCTTACTTGCAGGCATGTTTGTGGCTGTAGTCGCATGCATACAGCACCGGATCATCAATCTACTGTGCGCTCTAAAATGCCGTAATACTGGTATTCTATTATTTGCGGCTTGTCCATTATTTATTAGCTCTAGATCATATCCCTGACGGAATAGGAGATGGAAGACTTCTGCTGTGTTCAGAAAACCTCGAAGAGAAAAGAGCTGGTCTCAATCAGTGAGTTTCTCCAAGATGAACCATGAACATGTGATATTGTGGGGGAGAATCCATCACATGGCAAATCACACTACAGTGGAGAAAAACCTTCAGGTGATGAGGATGTTGAAAACCATTTCAACACGCCAGAATCAGCTATGCATAGCAAAGCCTTTGGCCGTGCTTTGTCAAAATAAAAATGGCTAGCAAATGTTCAAATAATGTAAAAGGATATGGAACCATCTGAGGGATTAACTGCCATCACGACCGGCATGGCAAACAAGCCACATAAAACTGCATATATCTGCATTCATACACATGTTTGACACGCACAATCTCAATCTCTAATCTCTAAACAGGCTAATATTTAAAAGAAAAAACATGTTTATTTTTGACATCAGCAACTTAAATTCAAGATGCAGCTCAATAAATGTGAGACTCATACTTGAAGAAAGCATTTTACTATCTTATTATACACCGAATGTTGCAGCCTCTGGCAATGTTTAGTCTTTTCAAAATGGCTACAAATAATGGGAAAGAGATGCAAAACAACATCGTGAGGTATTAACTCCTGGCTAACAACAAATCCCAGGGAGCATTAATAAACCATTCTACTTTATTTGTTGATGTGTTTTTGTTTTTTCCACTCTATCTGAAGATTCACAGGAACACATGTTTTTTTTCGTAGATTTTTTTAAAGATACATCAACGGTTAAAATCTTCTGATGTTTCTTAACCATTTTTGAAGGACACAATATTTTATCCATCAGAAGTCGTGCTGATTTAACTACCTGGGAAGTCACAGTACACGAGACTAGTTTAACAGACAGTTAAAAGTTGTAATCTCGAAGATTTTCATTTCGTTGTCTTTCACGCCACCTATGGTGATAATCGGTAATTGCAGGTGTGTTTTTGGATTTTTTTTGCATTTAAGCTTCAGTTTCACTTTCATCGTCTGTAGTCATCAATCTTTTCTTTGTTTTTTCAGTTGCAATAACAGTTTACTCACAACGCCAGCAGACACCGGAAACAACAGTACGCCATTTAACACACAGGTGAGTTGAAGAGCGAGTCTTTTGCCTTGTTAAAAGCCTAACTGTGCGCCGCTTGTGAATTTTCCGGGAAAGTCCCTCCTGACACCCGGGTCGTAATATGGCAAATGCAAGGGCTTTCATCAGTGGGCCATAGGCTCAATCACCATTGTGTTGCATCATTCGGCGATAGATAGTGACTTAACAGATGTTTATTTAAATGAAAATCTTCGAGATTATATCTTTAAAGAATGCCAATCGTTTGCCACGTATGCAGAAAAATACACGTTTACAGGCATACACGCATTTAAAGTCAAGCTGAAATTAGATTGCATGTCTTTTTCTGCTACAGCATATACATCTTGTCTGTAAATTACAAGTCCTGCACTCTTTTCCTCAGAAACTAAGTAGACAAAAGGGAGGAATGTATATTTTATACTTTTATACTTATACATTTTTTTCTCTGTCTATGTAGACAGATATATTTTTTTATTTTTTTGCATGTGGCCAAATCATTTCAATTAAAACTTACTTGCATGAAGCAGTAATGATCACTGCTGTATCAGAGATTGACAAGCTACCAAACAAACACCCGCAGGTAAAGGTGCACTGATGTTATTTTGTAGCATAGTTAGCTAATTAGCTAGTCAGCTGTAGCGAACTAAACTGCTAAAAAACTTAACCTGCAAATGTCAACTTCAGTCCGTTTAGGTCCTAAATGGTGCGCTCCTTCTTCAATACCACTGCTAACAGAAAACAGTCTGTCCTTGGCTGGTAAGCTACAGTCACCACACAAGTTTGTCTGAGTTGCATCTCTGTGGCCCGGCTGGCTCAGCTGTCAATCAAATATGTACATGTACAGCGCCTGTCCATGTGTCGCCAAATACTTTTTGTTCCTTTAAATCATAAATAATGATAGCATTAAATTTGAAAATCACTTTGGCATGATTTTTAACTGCAGAAAGGGATGACTATTTGTGATTTTAGTTGGGCTTTCAATCTAGGCATGTGAAACATAACAATCAAACCAAGAACAGCAAAAGATGAGGTGTTGTTGCAGGCTGCATGTGTGTTTGTGTTGGAGAGGTTAAGGTTGTTGTTAAGAGGGTACAGCAGCAGCTTGTGGTCATAAAGAAAGGGAGTGAAGCAGAACAGAATCAGAAACAGACTGGTTTTCTGCACATCCACGCGTGTTCTTGAGTCCATGAGTGTGTGTGTGTGTATAAGAGGTGGTTTTTCTCAGGTATATCCATCTTAGCAACTGAAGCAGAATGATGTTTTGGAACGCCTGTTTCACTGAATGTGTGAGCGCAGTTTGGCTGTGTTCCTGTGCCTACATGTTTCTGTCTTTATTTATATGTTTGTGTGTATGTGTGGTGTCTAGACAGTCAAGGCAGATTGCATGGTAGCAGCAGACTTAAAGGAAAGAACTGAAGCGTTATCACACTAAGGTCATTAGCAAGAAGCTCAGTGCTGTTCAATAGATCCAAATGGACCCATTTAGAAAGACATTAAGAGCAGCCTGCAATCCCAAACTATATTAGATTAGCTTCTTTATTTCCTAAAGCAAAGAAAGAAACTAAGAAAGAAAGGAAGGAAGGAAGCAGCCATGACAGAAAGAAAAAAGGACAGGAAGTGTAATCTAGGCCTTTACAAATCTTTAACTGAAACAGTGTTGATAGTAAACACCTTTTTGCCTTCAGTTTGATGACTACAGGTCTGTATATTTTCTTCTGATTTTTCAGGAGAGAGTTCCTCATGTTCAAATTTGGACCGCACAGGTCCAAGATCAGAAAAAGAAAAAAAAGTGTTTCTGTTTAAGGGTGGATACTCCTTGAAGGGATAAGTGAAGCGTTATCACTTTGAGGTCATTAGCAAGCAGCAGAGCAGCTAAGAGCAGCTCAATAGGCTATTTAAACATAGTTAAGAGCACTGTGCAACCCAAACCTACAGTGAAATACCTTCAGTCAGTCAGCCGGTAAAGTTGTAGTGCCGTGAATTTTAGAGTCTCCTCAGGGCACGATCACAGCCGGGGAGCAATCTTTCTGATTTCTTTCTGATCCTAAATTCACAGCCGATATGCATTTGCCACTGGAGTCAAACAATCGAAGACATACTTTTGCTGGTCGATGTCAGTCAACAGAGCCTTATAAAAATGACACGCAGTGCACACTGTACCCATTCAGTTTATCTACAGCAGAACAATAATGGGTGGCATGCCGACCCTGAGAAGTGCCCTCCAATGCCCTAAAAAACAACTTGAAACTGAAAAACTATACTATGGCTGCTGATCTTGCCCTCACTGTCGTGACCTTACGTCATAGTGCAAGAGAACACAGAGCCATAATTGGGTGGACTAGTTCCTGAATTCCCTCGTTGATCTGAGGCTGCAGCAGTGCTGACTCACTGCTGAGCAGCAACAGTGGGGAGAAATGATCACATAAATATAAATTAATCTATCTATCTATCAATCTATCTATTAAATTTGATTTACTACTACACTGCAGCCTCAGCTACAGACAGGCTGGCAAAGGTTCATCATCCTGCTCAAGGGCACTTCAGCAGGTCAGCTATGGTTATTTACACTTGGGTCATCTGGTCAGAGGGCAGCCTCCCTACTATACTTACTATGCTGTTGTGCAGCCCTTGGTTCCCCTAAAGAAATAAGATTTGATTTGGGCTCTGTTAAAATGTCAACACTGCACACGTCTAATGAATTACATTCAGTCAGCCATTTCAACTACAGAATGAGCTCAGGTGACCCCTGCCAAGGGTAGTACACATGGGTATAGGTTTCATTTCAATCTTGGTGGCAGTAACGCCAACCTCCTTATTACTATCACACCCAACAACACAACAACAAACAGGCTATTTTCCTCACATCACACAGTGATTTCTAACGGAACACCAAACAGTCAATATTTTCACTCTGGATTTGATCGACCTCTCAACTGACCCACTGTAAATGCAGCAATTATTGCAAAACAAAATGTATCTTTAATAAAGTTGAGGCATTTTCCTAGTGCAGCTTTTGAAGACAGGACAGAACGCCGTGTGTGTTTGTATATTATTTTCCAACGAAATAGCCCATTTACAAATTGACTCAGTTGAATCACAAGCTGGCAGTGATGGTGTATAGTAAGTATGTGTGTGTTCAGGGGGAATGCAATTCATTCACCAGACAGGCCCAAACGTCTGAGCATGATGAAAGTGAAATAAAAAATCCAATATTTTGAAGCTAGATTACACATTTCTGCAAGTTGGCACCCCCAACTGACATGAGATGTAATGCACTTTAAACACTAAATTACCCAGAAATTATACAATGTGACATCTACAAACTGCACACCACTGATGATGACAAACTTGGACAATCCATGAGGATGCTACTGTAGACTAACAAGAGAGGCAAAATCTTGTCTGACTTCCTCTTGACACAACACTTGTTTCATTCATTTTGTCACTTTCTGTCCATATTGATAATGTCATACCAATGACCATACTTAATACCACAATTTCAGTGATATACAGGGTCTTAACAGGGGTCAGGGTTGACAAAATCTATTCTGCTGCAGCCCCAATGGGATTTAGGCTTATGGTGTATTTTTACATAAATATTGTGCCCACTGGAGCTTTAATGCATTTTCTACTACCCTGATTCAAAACTAAACTGTCAAGAAAAAGTTTAAACTCTGTACTGAGGTGACCCCTTGTCAGAAGTAGTACAGAGAGGGAACAGCTGTCCTGAAAGCAGAGTGTACGAGAATTCCCTCGCTGAGATTGTGCAGCTATGTTGAGTCATTGGTGAGCTGCCACAATGGCAGTTTGGGGCCTTTTTTTCCAATAGATTACTTTTAGCCTGTCGGCCAAATAAACAAGTATAGAATAACCTGAAACCCTGCTTGAGGACACGACCCACAGCACAACCTTCATGCCAGGGAAAGTTATTTTCACAAAGTGATCAGTTACAGGAATCAAACTCCCTGTAATCAATGATTTATCAGATTACTCACATGTCTTTTTTTTTATTCTAGACTTAATTTCTTAGGAGCATTTCATTGACAATCTAATCAGAATTTTAGAAGCACTTTTTCTGCTCATTGCAGCTCAAGAGAGCGTTATAAATCATCTTCACAGAGCGCTGCATCTTGCAGCTACAGTGAATTCTATGAAGGATACACACTGTGCAGCTGGGCAGTGAGGGACAAACACAGCAGCAGGACGCATACCAAGCCACTGCTTGTAGATTCTCATCCTAACAATTCATTTAGATTAGCAGTGAAGAGCCTGAACAAGCTGTTAACCAGCACAAAGAGGTAACTGCTGCAGCTGCAGCTGAATGTGCATAGAGGTCTAAGTCCAATGCCACAGCCTCATACAGTCCACTAGGCGAGAATATGAGCTAGTAGTTTAGCTGTAGGGCCAACTCATTAGTTGACAGACTGTTATAAGTAATACAAGTGTTTGAGAAGTTATGTTTGTTAAACTAATTGTTATGTGGCTGGTTCCCATGATCTATTGCCAGGCTCTCATTAAAATAAACTGAAGCTTGAAGTTGCTGCTCTCTGTGTATAAAGGCCTTAAGCATTCATTCATTGCTTTTCTTTACATGTTTATTGTGTCTCGAGGGCTAGAGTCTGTCAGTATGCACTGACCAGAGGGCAGAAAGTGACCTAGGCAGATGGCTGGGCAATCACAGGGCTACCGCAGCTATACAATCACTCATTAACAGTCTACCTGACCTGCATGTCTTTGGACTGTGTGAGGAAACAGGATCACCTAGGAGAACTGCACAATAACACAGGGAGAAAATGAAAACAATAGACGGGGCCGGAGATGCTAACAGAACCCAGGTCTGTCTTGCTCTGAGCGACTGTACCTCCTCAGATATAAACAGCTTTCGATACAACTGAAGAACCAGGTGATTGTCTTCTGCTTCACACAGAAGTTAATGGAGAAAACCAAAGAAGAGGTTGATAAATGAAAATCAAGCATGTGATGCATGGTGTAGAAATCTAATCATAGTGATTGACACCCATGACTGGCAACCAGTGCAGCCAATCAAGATGATAGCACATCCACTTGATCTCAGGTCAGTGGAAACAGGAAAAAAATGGTGATAGAGATAAAAGATGAAAGGAACATTGACTAAATCCCTTGAGACCTGCCCACAAGAGAGACTAATTTCCTCACGGGTGATGTGTGTCATTACATTTGCACTATAATGAAACAGTGTATGCAGTACAGTATACGGTAGAGCATTTGTAGTGATTACTGCATCTTGGGTTTATATGTCAATCTTTTTAGCTCAGTTATTGTGTCTCAATGTTGTTAAATGCTCTGACAAGTGATTTTCTGTGTGGGACAAATAAAGTACCAGTCAATTTAAAAATAGACAGGCGAGGATGCTAGCCTGCTGGCTGTAGCCTGAAAGTGCCCAGATGTGCCATGTTTATGTGATGCAGTCCTGCCCTGAGGTGACCTTTGCTTTAAGTGGTAAGAAAGCAAACGGCTGCTGTCTGGTAAAATAACTCCCTTGTCGAGGTGTTACAGCACCTATGAGTGCTGTTGACCTGTTGGCTGGACAGTTTAGGAAAATAAACTGCATACTATGTTTGAGCAACAGCTGTGTGACAGCTCTGTGGAAACTGTGCATTATAAACTGTTCTATGATACAGCAGAAAACTACCTGACAACAGCAGAGAGTGAGTTCAGAAATTTTCTTGTGACAATTCTGGATTTTATACCAGAATATTTTACATTGCAGCTCTAAAACCGAATTCATGTATTACCACCATTAGAAGAGGTCAGTACACAAAACAATAAAGTGTGACCTTGGAACATTCATGCATCACCATGGACATCCTCCTTTGGTAGAGAGGTACAAGGTGCAGGAATGAGAGCCAAAGACAGAGCTAATACAGTGAATTATGGTCAGTCAGACTGCCAAATTACAGTCAAAAGCCAGAATAGCAAAAAGCCTTGAATTGAGATAATGTGCTAATTAGGCAGCTATTGGTGAATGTCTTTCCATTACCATGGACACTGATGGTTATTTACTCTGCACTTTACGTTGCATTTTGCTCAGTCTATGTGATCAACGTCCTCACTGATCTATGGCCCGTCTGACGTATAATTTGTAGTGATTCAGAAATTACACAGTAGCAGCAATGAGGTCCTACCAACACAACAAGATGTGCTGTATTAGAGTAAATATACAATAAGTAGTAGCCAAGCTTTTTAAAACTTTTAAAAGGACAAATTGAGGTGAAAAGTTTGTCCTATAACATTGAAAGAAAACTACAACTTGGGCCATCGGTTCTGTCTGTAATGACAACACTGTGCTGCCCAAAGGAATTAAATCTCCAAAGGCAGCAACAATAGATAAAAATAGATCCAACTGGGCAACAACAGTCAGATACTCACACAGGTTGTAAACAAACCCCCAGGTAAGTCAACTTATTTGGAGGAGAAAATGAAATGAAAGGTGAAATTATGACCCAAACTGTTTACTGTAACAATACATTACAGTTTGTAGACCAACCTCCTGGTTCAACTTAACCTACTGTAGTAGTGCGCACAGATTTCCTGTCCAATAAGAAGAGATATCACTGATGCACTCACTTGTAGTTTTACCTCCAAGTAAGGTGGACACTAATCTGGCAACTAATTTGGCTTGTTCCCATAGAACCAATGCCCAGAACTACAAAGAAACAAAACCCAAGTTGTAGTAAACCATTATTTTCCTTTAACATCAGTTTACTGATACCAAACTTAAGCTAAAAAAACTAAAAATTCTCATAACATTATGAGAATGCACTAAATATTGGGCATTATCTCTTCATCATGTAACAGCTTGAGCAATTGTGGAGTCATGTTGCAAAACAATGTACTGTTGTAGAATCAGACTGGTTTTTAACATATTCTGGTTTAGGCCTTTATTAGTCTTTATTAGCCTCAATTTCTGTATCAAGTATAATGTAACAGAAACTGATAGAATGTCACAGAATGCGTCCTGCCAACACTAAAGTGATGATGATGATGATCCATGCATGAAAATGACCCAACGTCCAATACCGTAATACTACACACACACACACACACACACACACACACACACACACTAATATGTATTCATCAGGAAAAAGACAGCAATGATTAGAGGCCTAATGGGCATGTGTGACGAAGCGTTTCAGGGTGTATGTGTGTGAGCAGTCAGGCATGGTACAGACTTGAACAAAATAATTATCTGCTTGATACTGATGAATCAAATGATTGACACAGACAAAAACACACACATACAAACACACACACAACGCTAAGTCCTTTTTTCTGTTGCGCACCTGAGTTTTTCCTCACTACTACCTGAAAGTTGACAGTTTACCCTACAACATATTTTTCACAACCTCTGGCAGTTGGCAATTAAGTTGGCAGACAGAAAACACACAGTCAACATTCATAAAATCATACACAACCAGATTCCTGTTCACACACTTAACACAAATAATAACACAGGCACACACACAAAGAGAAACACACTCACAGCATTTTGCCGACAGGCTGTCAGGCCATTACAAACGATATCGATTGTGCTGCTTTTATTCAGAACTTAACAGAATGACAACAGACACACAACCAGCCAGCATTACTTATTGGCTATTTAAACTTGTGCACGTAAAACTAGACAAAGAAGGAACAAAAAGGCACGCACACTTCGATAAAAACACTCGTCTCTGTCTCAATTTTGTATAACGTGTTATTGATGAAAGAAGTCATCTGGAATAATAGGCAGTCCGGGGCTGAGCGAGGGAGAGGGGGAATAAAGAAGAGGAAGAGGAGAGGAGACAAAGAGGGACAGAGCAGGCATCTGAGATGGAGTCAGAGAAATGCAAAGACATAAAAGAAAGATTTAGAGAAAGATGACTGTTATTCATCTTAATTCGTGCTTATTTGCTCTCTTTAAATATCTTGCTCTCTCCGTAAATCTCTCTGCATTTTCTCTCTAACCGACCACAAAAAGCAGATATAAACATATTTTTTTCTGGGGAACTTACACTTAGGATTCTAAGTGGTGTGTTTAATCATCTGGCTCATTCCCTGTATACACAAATTATATTGTGATTAAAGATCAATGTTCAAGCGGGAATACATATGTCTTCTATTTAAAGAAGATGTGCTTGTAAAGGAGGTTAACAGAAAATAAGTTAAGGGCCTTTAAGCAAGGTGTCCACACAGAGTCTGGCTGATAAAAAACTAAAGAACTAGCCGATCAGGCTATCATCTGACTCAGTTGAGGTAATTGAGATACAAATGCCAATAAAGTAAATATTCATAGACACTAGGAATATTTCTAGACAGTAGATGGAGCTACTTAGAGAATACATCTCAGATTAACTTTATTGTTATCGTTTATTTTATTTGTTTTTATCTTTTAAAATACCTGGATTAAATATGGGATGAAGATAGTTTTCAATCTGTCTGCAACTGCCGGAATGACACCATAACATCTTATCATATACAGTAATATTGAGGTGCAGGATTAAATTGTGGTAATCATAGCCAACAAGCCTGAGACTGCTAATGCAAGCATATATGCAGCCATGACATAGACCTTGTCAAATTATAACTGGAAATGTATAGATATTAATATTCCAATGAAACCAATCTCAAGATTGTAATACGCAATAGACTGGTAAAATCTACAAGTAAGCAAATAAAGTATCAATAACAGCACTGTTTAGCTGAAACCTGATCCTTTATTTATTCTTTTTTTGTCTTACTGCTTTCCGTTCACAGTCGAATTCCACAAAGTAGCAGCCTTTCTCTCTTTTTGTCAACACTGTTGAGGATGCAATCTTGTTTGAATAACTTCAGTGGAATAGCTGGTTTTGTCCAGTGACTTATGTCACACAAGTAATCCGTACAGTGTGAGCATTAAAGTTTAAACGTGTAGTGTGAGTTAACAAGATCAATAAAAAAGCACAATGTCCGCCGCCATGCTGGATCATTCCACCCAGTGGTGGAATAAGGAGGTATTGCGTCAAACCTTTTAAAAGGGGAAATTAGGAAAGTGAAACAATTCTTCAACATATGAGTATTGTATACAGCGCACTGATGTCTTCGTATTGTGGATGGATTAAATTTATTCGCTGTGTCATTCATTTAGATTCTATTCTTTTCTTTTCTATTCTACTCGAGTCTAGTCTAGTCTATAACTGTCTTTATCCTCTTGTTTGTCTCTGTCCTTGTCTCTCCCTCTGTGTATGTAGATAGTGACATTCTGCAAATGCCAGCAGCTGTAGTGGCTGATAATCTGTCATTATAGCACATTCTTAAAGTGCTCTCAAACCTCAAGCATTTTAAACACACACATACGTGCTTGCGCACACACACGCACAGGCAGTACACAAAACAGATAAAAGACAATCCATCTGTCATAAGCTAAGGCAATGTGAATCTATTATATTCTATTGTATTCTATTCTATTTTAAACCCCAAGCAACACACACACACGACGCGAGGATGACTTTCCATCTGTCACCTGACACCAAGCAAAATCACTAATAATATGCGGTACTTTTGTCATGATAAAACTTTTACAAATGCAGCTGCGTCAATTAATTCATTTTACCTTTAGCTGTGATTTCTTGTGAGACACTTTAAATACGAACAGGTGACACTAGCTGCAAAGCTGATGTCACTTCCCAAGAAATGTCTTAAGATGCACGACTGCCGGATGCTGATTTGAAAAAGAAAATCACTGATAAAAAAGTGCAAACGTCTCTCGAAGTACAGAGTCATTAGAGTCTCATAGCTAAGTGAGTGAGATAAACCTACACAGACATACAGTAACACTCGGGTGAAAATGTTTCATAGCTCGACACAAGCTGCCATCTTCTGTTGCTTTTTTCTCCCTATCAAGGTCAGAGAGACACAAAGGTGAGAACAAAAAGCCCATTTCTCTCTCCTCTTCTTTCTCCCTTTCATTTATTTTGTTCTCTCTCCTCAATTATATCTTAGTATTTCTCCATCCTACTCCCTCAGAGGCTCAGAGGTAAGTAGACTCCATTTCCATCTATCTTTAGAGAAAACTTCAATGTCACATGTCAAGTACCTGCTTGGACATTCAGTCTTTTTTTCCTTTTCTCGCTTCCTGGCGCTTGCTTTTTAATCGTGAAGTAGCTAGCTGAATATTCAGCCCCATTTTTCTCCTCTATACTTCCCCTCTCTCTTTTTCTCTGTAGTTTTCAATGAGCTCAGTGCCATCTTGCTCTCTTTTTGCTCTTCCCTCTCTCTACCCTCACCACCTTCAAACTTAACATTTTAGACAAATCAAAGTGAAAGGGGGAAAGGAGATGATAGAAGGAGAAAGTAGATGGGAAGAGAGCGGTGCAGAGCAGAGTAGATGAGGGAGAGAGGTGAGGAGTAGAGAATAAAGAGCAGAGATGTTAGGAAAAAAATGAGAGGCAAGCAGAGGGTGAGGGGGAGAGGGGAGGGAAAGTGTGGAGAGCAGAGACTACAGGAGCTGGGAAAGGGGGGGAGGAGGTGAAGACAAGATATGTGACGAGACATAAAGAGAAGATAATACCACAAAAGAAAGTGTAGATAGAGAGACTTGAGATGTTATACCGCAGATATATGAATTATGCATGTCTATACAACAGTGACTCAACAACAAAGTTGCCTTCACAAAATTGGGGAGGTGTGGTGACCATGAGCTCAGCAATGGAAAGAGAATTCAGTCAACACTTTCTCAACACTGGACCACATAAGAGAATATTTGTGTATGTTGTGTCATAGTTTCTAGTCTGGCTTACAGCTTTTTACTGCAAGTCATGGTGTCTTTTTTGTCTCTCCTGTCACTGTAATTTTTAAAACTCTATTTACTACAACATCCTGCATCACACTCATGCAGTTACACACACTCACATCACTTCTGGCTAATGAAAACAGATAAAGAAACAAATCTTAAAATAAATAACACATTCTTAGTATAGATCTTGTGGACAATTTGCCTCTTATGGCAATAAACATAGAGTAGATCATTTGGAGACAGATGTCCATTCTCTTGTAGAGGCATCTCATCCTCCTCACCATGTCAACATCTTTAAATGGCAACCGATATAAGCTTTTGAAGGCCAATTCTAATACTTAACCTTAAGTTGGCAATATTGAACATAACTGACCAATGAAATTAAAAAGTGGACAAGATAGACTGGTCGAAATTTGACATGAAAAAACAACCAAACATAGATCTCGTCAAAAAAAGGCAACACAATTGTCATTTAAAAGTGAATTGTGACAAAGGTCGTGCACTGGCATGTTAACTACATTAGACGATACAATGTGATGTAAGAAAATTCAAGGTATAGAAGGTTTATCAATAACATAGAAGGCTTATTCTCCCCACATCAGGTTATAGATACTTTTTTTGACTGAATTGCCTGGTGAAATAAAGGGGGTATAAAATAATGAAAATGAGCTCACCTTCCCAGAGTCCATTGCAGTGATGACCCACACACAGTGTGCGTTGTTTTCATATTGAACAGGGTAGTTAGGAGAAGTTATGACCCCTCTGGGCCCCCTTAGGTTGCTGCCACAGGTACGAGCTACAGAGGAAGACAGCAAAAGAGGGAGACAGAGCGACACAGAGTTTTAAAAAAGATTTATGGGGTAATCAAAATTACGCTCACAGATTGCAAATGGCTTCTTACCTTAAAAAGACAGAGAGAGGGTGTGGCAGAGGGAAAGACAAATTATTGTAGACCATACAGTTCAATGTAGCCAAAACTGAAACTGTGGTTTGTCGGCACTGAACTAGGCATTTTGGTGCACCTACATATCTCAGTGTCATATTTTGAACATATTTAAAATTTCCTGCTATGTAATCAATCACATTCCCTTTCCATGTCTTCCTTTCACAGGTATTTTCCACAAACACCAACTGCTGATGAGATTAAACTGATTACTTACTCGTTCTACTTCCACTTAGCAACCTACTTACTTCTAATCGACTGCCACGAGTTTGATCAGTAAACCCTACAACACTAAACTAACCCTAACTTTAACAACCTTTATCACAGATCATCAGTAAAACACTGACGTGACTGTCAAGCCTTTGATTGGCCCTTCACATCAGTCAATCAAAGATAAAACACACTGCTAGTGGGCCATCAAGTATTAAGTGTGTCTTCATTATCAAAGGGAAATTACGTTTTTTTTGTCATTTATCATTAGGGTCATGTTTCCATAATTGTGTTGATCATCCCTCTCACTTATGATACCGATACAAATTACATTTTTAACTGCATTTATTACATACCCAATGTAACTGACCACTGTAAAACAGTGTGCACACACAACTACAGTAATCACAGTAGGGTAAATACAGTACGTTGAATCAGAATATAAGTAGCTCTGCAAAATCTGATATACATTCATAACAAATAATCACAACTGAAACATACAGTCAGTGGCCACTTCATTAGGTACCTGTGCAACCTAATGCAATCCAATACAACAACTCTGATTCTACTTTTTTGTACGTTTTTTTTTGCAATTCCCTAATGCACTAACATAAAGGCATGACTAGCAGAGTCTCTGCAGTTGTTGCAATATTGTAACAGTGTGAAATTTAAAGAACCACGTGCTGTATATTCATGCTGCAGAGGACAAGGGAGAATAATGTATTATTCTTGGAAGTGGATCCAATTCTACCAAAAAGGCCATATCATGAGCTCCACAAATACATTAGAAGTTTGCTGTCTTTCAGAAATCTTTTGCACTGGATACAAATA
Source organism: Oplegnathus fasciatus (assembly GCA_003416845.1). Lineage (NCBI taxonomy): Eukaryota > Metazoa > Chordata > Actinopteri > Centrarchiformes > Oplegnathidae > Oplegnathus > Oplegnathus fasciatus. The sequence goes on along the minus strand of NTHP01000224.1, from coordinate 821,396 downwards.
TAAAAATGCATACCTTGGTATGAGTATAAAACCTAGAGCACTGTGCAATGGAAAAAAAGTACTTTTCGCTGTGGTCTGAAGACGTTTTCTTTCATCCCTTTTTTGTACATCTAGATGTATTTGCTTTTAAAACAAAATGTTTGCTCTCAAACACGATGATGAGGTGAATGATATCAGCTACCATCTTGGGGAGGTTAGGAAGTCCAGCAAACACTCTTTCCTCATGATGTTCAAATTCTGGAAGGTCACAATGACCCCAAAAATAAAGAACACCTAAATTCAAGAGCTAAACCAGGATTACCCATCCAATAGCTGTTAGGATATTTCACTATGGACCAACAGACTGACCAGCTGACATGATGCTAGCATAGCTAAAAATGCAAACAATATGACTTACCTATTTTTAGAAATAGGTATGTTCCAAGTAAAGGTGGGTATTTTTTAAAACATTTGCCGACATACTCTGCTCCTCTGCTGCTAAAACTTTCAGTACCTTTGCTCCCTGTTACAGCATTTTTCATAATATTCTTCCTCCTAGTGGTCTATTTTATCAATATTGATTTTGTCCTGCGTGATACTCAAGGTAATATTTCTTGCCTTCAGTACCTCATAAAGTCACCCATGTGTTATTGCCTTAAAGGGATATTTGGCAAAAAGTGTAGTGTCAAAAGTCCCCTTAAAAACCCCTCTGAAGCACAGTAATAATAAACAGCTTACTTGACATTTTGAGTCACTTTTAGTCAACAACACTGCAGAGAAAGTTTTATCTGATCATATATTTGCCCTTTATCTCTCATAATGAGTCAGCTGGAGGCGATCACTGCCATTAGAGGGAGGGAAGGCCAATGACAGAGGCAAAAGCATTTTAGACAAGAAAAGACATAAGACAATACAGAATAATGGTGTGGGTAAGGAGTTAGAGAGAGATGGGTGGAAGTAATAAAGTAAAGAAGTTTGCAAATATAGACAGGCTGAGAGACAAAGTGGAGAGACATGAGGGAGAGAGGTTAGAAAGAGATGGAAAGAGAGAGCAGAGGGGGTGAAAGATAATAATGTTAGAAGGGAAGAGAAAAGAAAGTGAAGGAGGAAGGGCAAAAGGCAAGAAAGAGACCGAGAGAGAAAATACCAGGAGAGAAAGGGAGATGGAGGAGGACCTCAGATGACTGATCTGCCTGTTAATTAGAAAAGAGAGCTGAAACACACAGGTACACACACACATATACACGGACACACAGAAACACATTCATGGCGATTCATCCCAGAGACCAGCTTCTAATTAACATTAAAGTCTCAGCAGAGATGAGAGAGGCTCATGGGTTTGAATCCCAGGAGAGAGATCACACCAGATAACACAATACACCAGAGCTGCAGTATAGGAATTTTTAACCTCTGCCTGCCTACTTGTTTATGATCAACAGCCTATTGATTCTCTTCTTTCTTGCTCTCCCCTTTTCCTCTCTCTCTAATTACAGATATTTATGTGAAAAATATCAAACACACATATCATAAATCACTGTCAAACATGTTACCTTGAATGTACAGTTTCCAGCTGTCGTTATGTTGTGCAATGTTGTGTCATAATGAAAACGCAGCTCTTGAATTTTGATTTTCCGCTAAAATGTGCCCTACTTTAGTCACAAGGTAAAAAAAAAAAAGTTGTTCCACAGTTTAAAAATATCATATTTCAACATATCAACATATTTTCTACTTTGTTTACATATTGCATATTGAGTGTCTGTATTGCTGCACAATTCAAATGGAAATATCCCACTGTGGAAGTCTTGTGCATCATTTTAAACATAGTTTTTCTAGTTAACATATGAGGCATCTTTGAAAATGTTTGGATCAAGGGTACAACTTCAAATAAGGCTGGGTTTAAACAATCATTTTCTACACTTTTTCTTGTGTCGGAGTGTCATTTGAACCAATTTAAGTATAATAAGCAGGGGACACTGAAAAAAACAATCACAACGTTTTCCAACATGAGGATGCTTGCTAACGGCACAGGCAAACACTATTAAGTACTATATATCATTATAGATGTATAGAATGAACGGGGGGATTTTGCTAAATACTCAACTATGTTCGCCAATGCTGATGCTGGACAGGTAGTGTATAGTTGTTGTTGGAAGCCGCTGCCTACAGGAGTCGATGGCAGCGATTAGATTGTGTGGTTGAGTTAAAAAAAAGGCTAGAAAACTCCACAGCATCGAAAAGCTGGATGATAATATTCTGTGATTTAATCTTTTTATCTAGAATGTTGTGCATTTTATTTTGTTCCTCGGAAAATTATACTGTCAGTGTTGTCAGTAATATTTTAATGAACTGCCAGATGGAAAGTTCTATTCTATTCTATCCCATATCCCCTATGTTAATATGCGAAATAATGGTTGAAAAAGGTTTAAGGGTCTGTTTTCATTTGGATTACAAACTAATTAGTGTGGAAACGTTCATTTTCTTTAATTTACCGCACCGAAAATCTATAGCAATTAATGAAAATATGAATAGCAATAAAGAACATTTCAGCTAAGCTTTGCAGGTAAGCTAATTGTAGAAACAGTATCCACATGTCCTTCTCTTTCACTATCTCACTCTCCTCCATCTCTACTGTCTCTTACTGACAAGAGTAGCCAGTATCATGAAGTCAGGCAAGTCCCTGCAGTCAAAGACAGACATACAGACACAAAACAGGCACACACACACAACCACACACACGTACACTATAATATGATGTGACAGGGACCCTATAGTATGTGTCTGAGCACAGGGACTGCCTGTCCATCAAACACACACACAGCTCAAGGCAAATACTGCTGCAGCTATGAGGTGTGTGACATTGTCCTTTGGACACTTGCTGTCAATGTAAGTGTGTGTCGTGTGCACGGACACATGGGTGTGTATGCTAGCTGTCTGGCTTTTCATTGTAGAGCAATAAACCCAACAGGGTGTTGTCAGTAAGCATGTGGGCAGCGAGAGCCCTTGCATCATTGCTCTGCCACTCACACAGTTATTTATTCAGTCACTCGGCCAGTCAGTCAGAAAGTGAATCATTAGTTTAACACATCAACAAATAACAAAGCGTAAATCACATTATTTATTATGTGTCCATGATACTTTACTTTTAGAGCCCCTGCATTAGCAAATACCAGCAAAATAACATAACCATCAGACATTTCAGTCAATACCTCTGATATAGTTTGCCTCAGAAATATAGTTAGTTAGTTATTTTATAACTTTCGTGACCATTTTTCCCATTCTTAATGCCGCCTACAAAGCTCATATTGGCATAGTTTTCAGTGTTTTTCCAACCAGGGACACTGCCATAACTGAGCACAACACTAGACCAATTTAATTTAATTGCTGAAAAATGTATGTACTGTATTGTACTATATATATATATATATATATATATATATATACATACATATATACAATTCATTTGTTTAGTTTTATTGATTAGTTTTAGGATTCTTATTGTGAACTTTTCATCCTGCCTGAGCAGAAGATTCCTGGCCAGAGGAGCTCAGACAGGAACCTTGTGACTGTTTCGGTGTCCAGGCTAATGACTGACGGTGAACAGGCTTTTGCCATCAGGGCTTTGTGGCTTTGGAACAACAGCCAGGAGATCTCAGACAGCAGTAAGTATTATAAAGGATAAGGCTGGTGTTACTTAAAACTTTTATTATCATCCAGAAATCCCCTGACAAAACAATGAATTTATCTTACTAGCACATCCTGTCTGTGTGGCCAAATCCTAAGAAAGCTTACACATCCCTGCCATGTAGATCCACTGTTATCCAAGAACTATTAAAAACACATTAAAGAGTCATAACGTTGCATTTGGGTGACATATTCCCGCTTTATGATGAAGATGCGAGTCTAGTTTCAGTGCTACATCGTCAACAGCAGTGGGATCTCTGATGACAGGTAGGGCATCATTTTTTGAAGGCTTGGACCTCTGGGGCGATAATAGTTGGTGAAGCGGGTCATCAGGGTTGATGGTTTAACTCCAGGCTCCTCCTAACAGCATGCTCAAGTGTCCTTGAGCATAACGCCGAATCCCAGATAAGCAGGTCAGCACTGTGCCCGACGGCTCCGCGACATGATAGTGTGTGTGAATGTGACACATTGTAAAGCTCTTTGCACCATTCTCATAATAATATAAATGAAGTAACAGATATGTAGTAGCAGATATGCTTTGCTCTAATGCATACACACCCAACAAGTCTCAACAGGTTTCAGAGGGAATGACTGTGAATGAAACTTACTTCTGCAGATGGGTCTGTGGTCACTCCAGGCAGCCAGTGTGTCAGTGACTCGTTGACAGGTGATACTTTTAGATCCTTGTAGTACATAGCTGTCATCACAACTGAACTGGACGCTGGAGCCAACTCTAGTTAAGGAGACACAACAGTAACAGCACTTGTCAAAAAGAGTAATGACAGTAACGCTGATTCCAGCTCCGACTGCTTCACAACGTCACAGTCGGGCGATATTGTGGTACCTGTAGAAACCACTTACATCACTGCTTTTATGTTAAGAGAACTGGACCCTTCCAGGAGATAACTGTAGAAATAATGTATGAATGATGGTCATGATATTAATGATACAGTGGCATTTAGCTCCATGAGGAAGACAACCGTCACCACAGATCATCCAATTAGGATCTCTAATTCCTTTCTTTCTGCAAGACCCTGTACTTTTCCCCCACTCCTTTGTTTCTATTATCTGCTTTCCTTTGCTCTCTTCTCTTTTTTTTCCCTCCACTCCTCTCGCCCTCTCTTTCTCTCATCGTTTGTTCGGATCGTTCTTGTTTTCCCCATTCTCTCCAACACCCCGCTGTCTAACACGTGAGAGGGACATTCAGCCATCTAAGTGGAAGTCTGCATGGTGTCTTGTCTGTAAAGCTTAATGTCTCCTCCCTGCTGATACGCACTGCAGTCTACCACCTGGCCAAACATTCGCTACGTAGGGTTCTGGTTGTTCAGTGGCTCCACCCTGTTGTTAAACACTGTAGAGTCGTACAGCCTGGCCAAATCTCTCCGTTAGTGCCTTTGTCACGGAGAGTTGGGTCATTCACTTTACAGCTTCTGCTACTTTGGCGATGCTGATGACACTGAAAATACCTTACATCCAGCCGCTCACTGTGAAATTTACAATTACAGGAAAGAAAACTTTGTTGTTATTGCTATTTCCTTGAAAAGAACCAAAGGCTTTCCATCGCAATTGTGTACGTGGCTGTCTGTGAATCAAAACTGCAGTGACACACTAAGTCAGAGCCATCTTGCACATCTGCACTGGCCAACAGTGAAAACTTTCTTTCTTTCTTTCTCTGCAGCCATGTTCTCTCTCCATTACTCCTGTTTTAGTTCATCACACCACAATTCTGCTCCAGCTCCTGCATCTCGGCGCTTAATGATGATTAGATACAAACCTGTAACACACACCAAACACATCCATACCAACATGCATGCACATAAATACACATGGAGGTAATGACCTTTCACTAACTCAGACTACTCCACTAATAGTCCTACAGAGTTTGTGCAGTCATAGTTGCTAATGGTAAAGAAGAGCACCAGGAGCTGGGGATTAAAAGGTGAGGTCGTTCAAAAGTTTTTTGGCCTGAAAATAGTCTCAGAAAAAGGTGAAAATGGAATGCCCGTCTTGATTCTCTCATAATCACGAGAGAAACATAAGAACAATTTAGATGCCACTGATGCTAAGTGGATGAGTCGTAGGGAGAGGTGATTATTTCATAATTGCTCACTCCTGATTACATGAAATGATGTCTCCCTTTCTACTAATAAGATGGCAGACACCATGGAGTGAATCATTTAAAAATCCCTCTGTCCACCAACTCCTTGTTTATTAGCCAAGATCCGACTACCAAAACAGTCCTTCCCTTTCTCTGAGTACAACCCCTATATCAGTAAGGAACCCTTATCTCTGGACAGAAGAACTACTGATGATGATGATGAAAAATGACGGTAAACACAGGACACACAGTGAACACTGCAAAACAGGTTTGGTTTATGTTGGCTGAGGAGAACTGCCTGTTATCGGCAGAAGGGCTACAATTAACTTTTTTTCTTATTAGTAATGTATTATGTAAGTTGACTGAGCTCTGCCTGTAAACCCAGTCTGTCTATAACTTTGAGTGTAAATCCTTTACATACTGTGTATGTTGTATTTAGTAGAATAGTTCATTTCAGATAGGGGACTATGGAGGAAGATGTCAATCAGACTCTGTACGGGAGGTGAGTGTGAAAAAATGTTCTTTTGAGTTCATTAATTATCTTTCGCTAACAGGTGGTGAAAGTCTTCTCGAAATTGTTCCTCAAAACAAAAACAAACACACACGCACAAAGGAAACAGCAGCTATAAAAGAAGAAAATCGGAACTTTAACACTCGTCGCCTGCAGGTGGCACGCTTTCAAAATTCCAGCAGGCAAACGCTCAGAGTAATTCCCGTCTTTGTGTGTGTGTGTGTGTGTGTGTGTGTGTGTGTGTGTGTGTGTGTAGAAAAAGTCTATATCCGCTCATAATTTGCTTTCCTATAGGTGACTGGTGTGGAGCTGGTCTGACAAGCACGAAACAGCTCTCCCCTTTGGAGGATCCAAAAGACAGCAAATGTGAATATGTGAGTTTTTCAAGTTTGCTACAAGCCAGTTACATAAGGCGCTTCACGTCTAAAACACCAGAGCTGTAACAACAGGTCCCCAACAGATAGAAATTATTTATGATGATGCATAAACCACAAAACACTTCGGTCTCCTTGAAAACGATAGGGAACTTTGGTGAGGAAGTGTCATGCTCATCGGACCAATTCTGGGACTAGAACATGGGCAGGGTGGCAGAATTAAAGAATGCCCATGAATTAAGAAGAGATAAGGGACAACTAAAACACACTGTGGTTTCTGAAGAGTAACTCTGAACTGGGCCATGAAGTCACAATGTCTGTAACCTCAAGATAATCTGAACAAACAGAAACAGTCTTATTTCAAACATGAGGAGTCATCAGATCTAAACTAAGCTCACTAAGTTTTAGTCCCCTCCTGCACCCATTGTCAATCTTACAAGTTGCCAAAGCAGGGTGGGAGGGGGACCAACTCACTTGGTAAACTGTCTGTACTGTGCAAACAAATAGAGCGTGTGTTTTCATAGTACAACTCTGTTCAGCCTGCAGCAAGGCTCGATATTTTTAGTTAACTGTCAGTAATCGGAGTTCTCCCGATCCTTCCAATTACCACGTGACCTTTGAGTGAAATAATTTCTGCAGTCTGGTTTCTACGTGTCTGACACACACACACACACACACAATAATGATGCCTGTGCAGGGTCAAAGGATCAACAATCTCCAAGGCACTTGTGGGTGTTTTTAATATACTTGATTTGACTGGGAGCAGTTGAGTCTGGAATAAAATGAACTTACTGGAAAGCAGAGCCCATCCTCTTGCCATTTTCTGGAACTCCAGGATCTGGACAAACATCACCAGCAAGACCACTCTGACTCACTGAAAGAAAGGAAACAAATATATGGTAAGCAGTGTCTGTCTTTTTTGAGGTTATGGATGTACATTTGACCAGGATATTGTCAAACAGTTGAGGGACATCTTGTAATTGTGCATGGAGGCGTGCACAGGCGTACATGATATTATGCAGACAGGTAAATCATTAAACTTATTCTCATACCACTTTTTATAGTAAGATGAAAGCGACAGGAGCAAATCATCATTTGTATTATTGTGACCACAAGCTTCTAAGTATTTTTCAATACGTGATGACAGTCGAGAGGTTAAGTACAACCAGGATAACTCCAATTGTGAGAAATATCCCCAACTGTTGCTGAGAATTCACAAAATGAGGCATGCACTCACTCTTTGAATTTTAAAATAGATCTAGTCTCGAACTGACTCAGGAATATGTTTGAAAAAAACGCAGACCTCGATATGAAAACAAGGCCTTTTCCTTTTGTGTTTATTTTTCTACCTGACAGATATAATAATAACAAAAGATTTAAAGATAAAGTTTTTCATCAAACAGCAGCAAAGGACACCCTTATCATCATCAGCCTTTTGTGATTTATCATACGTCTCAACCACCTCTGTGTGTTTCGTTTCCTTCCTTGAAAGGAAAAACTAGAGTAACAATGATTTGATTTGACAATACTTGGTTAATCTGGAAACTAAACAATCCTACCATAATATTTTCTGAATAGACATTTTGACTTGTCACAGCAGGAAAAACACAGATATTACTCAGAACCTTAACAATGGCCCCGTTCTACTCAAATAAGCCTTTTTCACAGCAGAAATGTTTATTTTTTCATAGCAGGAAAAGCACAGGTGATACTAATTTTGTTAACGGTGGCTCAGTTCCATCAAGTGTCCCAGTAAGCCATGGCAGCGAGCCAGCATGTACAATATCAGGACCTTGGAACTAGCTCACTTAATGGAATGCAGTTATATATAATGTCATCAAGTACGCCTGTGTTTTTCCTGCGATGACAAGCCAAATAGTCTGCTCTGAAAAAGGTCTATAGACTGGGGAATTCTTGTCAGGATTTTTGTACAGGATAAAATACATGCAAAACAACATGTGTAATTCACCAATATTGGATAATTTTTCTACAAACAACAACGTATGTCATCAAAATAATCTGAAATGTGCTATAATGACATCAGAATTCCACATATGCAGATTTTACACCATAGCTGGAAAAAAAAAGAGTTATACAGTTATATAGGGAAAAAGAGTTTAAAAAATAAGTTGAATAAAACTGGTGAGCAAAAAACACACTGATGTCTGAGATATCAGAGTGTCCTCACAGCAACCAAATGACTTCTTACAATGTTAAACTGAAGTTTAACTTTATAACTGAATGACTATATTAAATTAAGCTAAATCATATAGCTAAATGATAAATATTATGAATTCCTAAGTAAATTTAAGGATTGAGACTTCTGAAAACTAAAATTGGCTTCTATTCACCATATCAATAAAAAAACTTCACAATAGATACACAATACTTCACAAAGTAGCATTGAAGGCTATTAACGTAAATATTGTAGCTAATTGCAAACCTAGCATGTCTGGTGCAGTTAAACCACACCTGCAGCGTTGGAGTTAGCCACCATTATGTAGACTACTTGTTAGCCAACTGTTAAAGACAAATGGTAAATCAATAAGTGGAGAAAACTGTTTTTCCTCTTTATAAAATGAATCAACTTACATTTGTTTAGTGTTTCTTTGCTAACGTTACTGTCAGTATCCAAAGCCTGAAGAGTCTCAGGTCGAGATGCATTGAAAAGTTGTCAGTTGTGAGGCGTTAACTTCCTTACAAATCATAGCTGTGAACAGCCCCAAACTTTTGAACTTTAGCTTGTCCCTGAACGCAGCTCAAATTTAATCTGCCAGATGTCACTGAGACATTTGAAAGATTGCTCCAAGTAAAGAACATGAAAATTAGCAGTGGTGTAAAGTGACTAAGTACTTTTACTCATGCACTTTTCTTTCTTTTCTCTTTAGCATTTCCATTTTATGCTTCTTTATACAGAAAAACTTTACTTTTCTACCTCACTTTATTTATTTTGACAGCTATAGTTCTTAGTCACTTTACAGATTAAAAATTTATATACAAAATACAGGACCAGCTTATAAAGGTTAAAATTTACATAAAACTACCCAACTTTATATAAAGTAGTAATCCATAATGATTACTTTCACTTGTGTGTGTGTGTGTGTGACTTTCACTTCTAATTAAAATATTGATTGCAGAACTTTCACTTGAAATTGGGTATTTTTACATTTTTACTTTTACTTAAGTAAAGGTTTTCAATACTTTTTCCAAGCCTAAAATAATGTACATATTTTCAACAATACACAGTATTATCCAGAACAACTTTTTCCCATGTTTCAAACAAATAAAATTTCCAAGCACCTTCAGGTTTTCCCATACGTGTGTTCCAATCAATCAGAATTATGCCTCACTTCCCTATTTGCCAGCTTTCATAATAAAGTTTATCCATGCATAGTTATGCATTTTGAATTTTCAAAATGTTGTTTAATACTCGTAAGCAAATTCAAAGATGTAGTGCGCAAATTTACATGAAGATTTAATAAAATCTTCAGGGAGAAACTGTAAAAAAAAAAAAAAAAGTTTTTTCAGAAAACTAAAATGGCGGTACAACTGTTGTGGTGGAAATGAAAACCAACACGAGCAGATATTTAATGAACAGAACTGTCTTCAGTTCTCACATTCCAGTATTTCATTGCCTCCTGTTTTTATCGAGCTGCATCATCTTTTCCGGTTCTAAAAAACAAAGCACAAAAGCAAAACACATGACAATTTTTGTCCGGCTCATATTTAGGATCTTGCATTGGTTTCAGACTTCGCTCTGGCTGGGAGCATCTGCTGCTTGCCTAAAACGTAATGTAAATGTAAATGAGACCAGACAACATGACAAAAACCAGTTTAGACCAGCTCTGTCTTAATGGAACTCAGTGGATGAATAATGGGGGTTAGCAAAAAACTAAAAATAAAGGGAAAGGAAGGTGAAAATAAATAAAATGGAAATGGGGAGAATACTGAAAAGGGACTACAAAGAAAAAAAGAGGAGAACATCCTGGAAGATTGTAAAATATGACCTGGAGAAAGAGCAGTATCTGACCTCTTAGCGTCTGTCTCTTCTTGTATCTTTTTTCACTTGCTTCACTCTTCCTGTCATCATCATCTGCCTCTGCTCCCACTCACTCCTTCTCTCTACTTTTGTATTCTCAGCTTGCTCACCCCGCTTTTTCTCTCTCACACACATTAGCTGCAATTTACAAAGGGATGCCGAAGTTTTGTGCAACCTAGCATAAAAGATGGATGAATGATTTGCTGCGTTTGTGTGATTGTGTTATGTGTATGCTGAGGGGTTGTGAGCGTATAGACGCTGCATATGCGTGTTTGTGCGAGATATGATGCAAACAGAACAAGCTGTCTTGTTGCTCTGCTGTGTTTTTGATGTTCTGTCCAAAAATCACCACACAAACACACTCTAAAACACACTTTCTATGTCGTGCTCTCTCATCCCTTTCTCCCTCACCCATGTTCAAATGGCTTTCATTGGCATCAAATACAAAGGTTCGCATTGCCGAAACAAATCCAGCTCATGCAAACAACATGAGATTGTTATAGGAAAAAAAAGCTGCCAAATATCACTGCTGGGCTGATGTCAAAAATCCTCAAGCTGACTTAATCCCATATTTGCACTTAAAAGACCATTCAACATTTAAACACAAGCTTATGATGCATAATGTCATTTCCATACCATCAAAGTGTCTTCAGCAAACCTTTCATCTCTACAAGTCAACTTTTTAGGAATTTGTAAAAAGTGATTCATTTTCTCGTTGGTGCCAATGTATGTTGGGCGTTTCTGACATCTGTAATAGACCTCCACTCCTATTGATACAGTTTCAACTCACTAAATGACTCAGCTCTTCCTGCCATATTCACCATACACTCGCCCCTAAGTAATATCCCAATGAACTATGCATGAAATGTACTGTTGCATGCCCTGTCTGAAAAACATCAGTACTTAGGAAGGGAGTGTTTTAAGGCATATTTCATTTTAGTCCACTAACAGTTAAGTAAAGAGTATTCAACATGGCAACAAAGATAAAGAGACTATGCGGCTGCTGCAGTGGTGAAATGCAACTAAGTACATTTACTTTAATTACAATTTTAAGGTACTTGTTCTTTACTTTAATATTTCATATGCAACTTCATACTTCTATAGCACCACATTTCTGAGGCAAATGCTATACCTTCAGTCATTTGGCAGCTATAGTTACCAGTTACTTTGCACGTAAAGTTATTAAATACAATATCTGTAGTACAATGAATTGCGATAGATGAATCTACCAAAGAGTATATAAGATAAAATCAGCTCCACCTCAACCAGCTGGAACATAAACTGCTGCTTAAATTTAAATGCATCACTAATAATAATCCAATAATATGTAGATATAAAATAACACTGACATGAGCCATTTTTCTTAATAACAAGAATGTCATGATGTATCATTTTATAAAGCTCGGGGTCTCCTTTTAGATTGCATGGAAAAGCTATTTCCAGTTACTCACACAGTGTGGTGTTAAATGACTATTTCTATGTTTTTTGTTGTTGTTTTTTTACCCTTTTTTGTTTGTGTATTTGTTGATTTATTCATCTTTGTGTTTCTGTAATTTAACCGAAATTGAACTCATTTACTCAACTCATTTACATATGAGTTGTAAACATTTTCCATGAAGATTAAAAAATAAATAAAAGAAGGTCCACTGACCTGCCAGTATTACAACAGTATCTGACATGCCAACAAGCATAACGAGATTATGTGGCTGCTGTCATCAGCACTGGTCCTCAACACAGCCAGATTAGATATGACTTCTGTGTTTTTTCTTTTTAGACAAGACTGTATCATGAACTATTAGTTCTGGCCATCAAGTGTGACACAAAAGTCATTTACAAACTTGAAAACTATCCGTCAATTTAAATCCATTTATCTAATTTTCTGTTTCTGTTTCTGTTTCTGAAATAATGCTAGAAATCTCTTCTGATGTATTCTGTTAGAAACTGTTGTTGAAGCTCCCAGGAGAAAGAGTTATAAACCTCTGGCTCAGGGAATTGGAGAAAAATGGTAAACCACCGGCTTAGAGGGCAACGTAAAGACAAATAAACACAAAAGACATCTGCATTGAGAATGCAAAGCCATGTAGCATAAAAGTTGAGTTATTATTACAGATGACAGAAAAACAATTAAAAAAGAAAGCGTGGTCAAAGGGTCAATGCAAGGAGAAAGGGAGAGGCAGAGAGAGCGTGGGAGAGTATGTTTGCTTGTTTGTGTGTGTGTGTGTGTGTGTGTGTGTGTGTGTAATCAGCTGACATGTGTTTCAGGTAAGAGCTTTTGAGGTGCTCTTCAGATGCCTGTTGGATGAGGGGAGAAATGTGTGAAGTGCAGTTTGTTGATATGCTCTCTTCCTCTGCTCTTCTCATTGCCTCTTATCCACTCTGCCCTCTCTGTCTCCCCCATCCTCTCATGCTCACAGGTCAATCAAGCCAAGAGCTTAAGTCTACCCGGCATCATTTTATTGAGCCCACAAGATTCTCCACATAAATACACTTGGTATGATGCGGAGTCTGAGCCACGTGTGATGAAACAGTAGTATAAAATAATGTTCTGATGGTTCTGATGGACTACGTTACTGTGAGGTTTTGCCAAAACTGTTTAGCTGTGGTGCTGTACCATCGTGTGATTCAAGTTTCAAGTGGTCGCATCACTTTCATTTGAGTAGACCGTGGCCCAGCACCACGTTGCCTGACAATCCTGAAGAAAACACTGATTATAAATCACACTCTCACAATGATGATTCATTACAGTTCTAGGTCATTGTCTAGGGAGTAAAACTCCTTAATCACAATCTTTCAGCCTCTCTATAATTATGACACATCCTCAGCAGTAAGCTAATGTTACCGCTGAGAGAGGGTAACTGCAAGATGGGCTGCTTTCATTTGAAGCATTTTACACTGTTCCAGTTACCACTCTTACTTTATATCTTTGACTTTTAATTGACTACAACTATCTATCTATCAATCTATCAATCTATCTATCTATCTATCTATCTGTCTCTCCATCTATCTGTCATCAGTATCACGTCTGATTCTAATCAATAGTCAGTCTGAGAATTATTTATAAACAGACTGTTCTCAAACTGATTTAAACTTATTCTCATGTGTGTCTGTCTATTAGACTGTGCTTTAATGTAGGCTAGAGGCTGTTACAGACAGTCTTTTAGATTATGATTCATATGCACTCCATTCTCTAGACAGGTAAAACTCATTATCATCAGTCTCTGGCTCTTTCTAATGATTATATACTGCATAAAGACTTCACATTCTCTGCCATACAGCTATAATATTACCGCTGGGAAACATACAGTGTAAAGAAGTGTTGTTCAAAGACTGGTTCGGGACCAACAGTGAACGTTGGCTTTACTTTTTTTAATGTTTTAATGATTCTGGTTCCCAGCCTGATGGCCTAACTGAACTATGTCAGGGTAACCTCACTGAGCCTTCTGCCCAATGTGAAAACCCATATTTGCTCAATTTTGGTCCCCGTGATAAAAATGCTAGTATGTTTTAATGAGCATGGGTCCCACGGTGAGAAACCAAATTTCTCATTTAGGTCCAGGGCTGCAAAAGCTTAAGGGATCCCTGGACTACACAGTTAACAGTCATTATCATCATTCTTTGGCTCCACATTGTGATAACAGATAACAAAGCTCATTTTCTACTGTCTGGCTATAATTTTACAAGTGGGATAGCTACTTTTGAGAGTCCTTGAGCACATACGCAAGAACCACGAGTGATCACTGTGATTTTACTTAAACATCATGATAAAATCCACACAGGGCAACGTGCGATGGGATCTGGACCCACTGGTGCACAAGTGTACGTCAAGTCATAAGGTTAACTGGTTTTCTGCAGCTGAGCTTTACTGTCTGCTGACTTTGTTAATATTTAAGTTAATATTTATTTAGGAGGCATGCAGAACATCACACTTCTCATATTGTAATTTATTTTAATACATTTACATGTCAGGGAGAAACCTCCATAGACCCCCATGGTAAGAGAGTTAACTTCACAACAAGATGTTTTTGTTAGCTGCCGCTTCTCATAACAAGCAAATGCAATAGTTTTGGACTCAGCAGACTGACTTCAGGCAATTTTCTCACGTGGAGACAATTTTGGATATGAGTGTGTTTGCATATATGCGTGCCTCTATGCGTGCATGCTTAGTTTGTGTAAGCGAGAGTAAAAAAAACCTAAAGTGTGTGTGTGAGAGCTGAACTCTTCACTAAGCTCCACATCATTGATAAATATGATAAACTGATTTGCCCCGGGAACTCCTCACATACGCATGTACACACTCAAATACACACAGAGAATACCAGCTTTAATTTTAATTGCTGCAACACATGAGGAAGCACACAAGCACATAAGATTTCTTTTTCACATTTGCACACACACACACACACAAAACTCCATACTAATGTTAATTGTACCAGCACATGCTTGGCTGAGCGTGTAAATCAAGAGAATTATTGATGAGGGTTTTATTATGAAGCTAAATGCTAAGGAATGGATGAGGTATGAGCTTGGGCTTCTGTGATAATTAAAAGCCTCTGTCACATGATCTGAATACTGTTCAGATCACGAGGCGTCTCCAAGCTGCCAAGAAATATGCCTGCCACCCCAGATTGAGATATTTATCACATTTATCGTTAAATTCATTGTTTTACTGCCTTGTGATCAATACAACGTTTAAGTTTATTTGGATTCCCATTAACTGCCACTGAGGTGAAAACAATTTTTCCTGAGGTCCACATAAAAACACTGTATGCTTCGACCTCCTATTTCGATCAACTTAATTAAACACTATACGCATAGAAGAGCTTCAGCTGCTCACAATATGAATGGAGGAGTTTATTTGCCTTTAAAATGTGGCTTTTATAAATAACAGCTAATCCCAGTATGAACAGTCGCTAGCAAAGATGGTTCATCAGGTGTGAAGATATCACAAAGCTGAAACTGAGTAAATACTTAAACACAGCCACTTGAGACGTTTCTTTTAATGGCTTAAATTCCAAAATAAACCAGAAAAACTGACACCTACTGTGCACATTAGTTGCCAGCATTAAAACAAACTAATGGTGTATGAGTTGTGAATCATCTTGAGACCTTCTCTGACAAAGGCTTTGCTTTTGTTTTTTTTCACTGTGCAGTTTTTAAGATAACTATGAAATTTCAGACAGTTTTTCTTCATATCAAACTAATGGTTTGATATGAGATCAAATCCACACAGGGCACTTTATCTTGTGTTTGCTGAAACGTGTCAGCAATGATATTTAAATCAAATGAGAAGCACTACAGGCATTGATTGCTTTCATTGTGTGCCGTCTTTTTCTACTTTTGAACTGATTCGTATTCAGCACCTGCCTTTTTTGGGAGTTTTCTTCATATTTCACGATAACTAAAAACACGGTTCAGTTTTATTTTAAAGTTAACGCATGTCACATATTGGACATTGGACTAATCAACAAAAATAGCTGAAGTTATTTAAATCAACCACTGTAAAACTACCATCACTGGTTATACGTAAATCTGAAGATCTGCATTCTTTTAAACTATTATTCTGTATTGTAATATTTTTGTAATTACTCCATATTTCAACATACACAGTCACACCTCACCCACAATGCATTGCTTGTAAGGTCCCTTCAGAATGACACACAGAAGGATTCCTTGATCTGACACCTGTATCAGCAGGGAGATGTCTGATTTGTTTGAGCCTTCCAAAACCTTTACAAATCACTGCTGCAAAAATAAAACCAATTTCTGATCTTACGCAGCAATGGTTTGATTGGGTTTAGGCACAAAAAAGGGAAAGATCATTATTTGGGTTAAAATAACTACTTGGTGGGTAGCGCATACCACATAACTGCATCCCCGGTACGATATACATTATACGTATATCTCTCTCTCCTCTCATTTCCTGTCCGCCTCTTTAACTGTTGTAAATAAAGGCAAAAATGCCAAGAAAAAAAAACAAAGAACAACCACAACAACACTGTGCTTAAGGTTAGGGAAACATTGTGCTTTGGGTTAAAATTCTCATCATGGTCAAAAGAAAACAGTATTGACTGTTGGAAAGAAACAGGAAGTGAGCAGTTGACTCCCATGTCAATATTGGATATTTTGTTGACCCATCCAACCACCCCAACTCTCTCCCTCCACAGACTTTGCAGCTCTACAGTATAACAATGTCACATTACTTCCTCCTTTGCCCCCAATGGACAACACTACGGCAGCTAGAGGGCTTTGTCAGTGGAACATAAACATGTTGTTTTTCGGCATTTGCTGTAACAAATGATGCTGTTATTTTTCTTGGGAGGACAGTTTCCCTGGTTGACAATGTCAGTCCTGTTCATCACATCAGAAAATACTGTATTAACCTTCGTGTTACTTGGCTGGTTGACTAATTATATTTTCACTGTAACAACAACAATGGGACATTAACTATTCTGTCATGTTTATGTGTTTATCCGTGTAGATGGATGAGCAGAAAGTTAGAGTTAGAGTTAGTTAGAGTTCCTGCTAAAATCATTTTAATCATCTACAGCACTCAAATTACAGCGTCGGAATGCAAATTAATCTCATGATTAGCTTTGACATACAGTCATGCTTTGTATTCAAAACTCTTCTCTCGGTCTAATTTTAAAAGTACAAGAAGTGGCTTTCAACATGTCACAAATGGTGAAGTGAAAGGCACGACAACACCCATTTAAATCCCACTGAAATGACATGTAGGATATTATGCATGTGCAGTATGTGCACTGTACAATATATGAAAATTAGTCAATTAAAGAGCTGAGCACATGAAAAGGGGACATAAGAGGAGAGTAGAAAATACTGTAGCAAGACAGAGACAAAAAGGGACACCTTTTTTAACTCCATACACTGCCCTCTTTAATGTTCACTATAGGATTGCACCATTTCTCATCTGGCTTACAATATGTCTCAGAGGTGGGCTGTCCAAATTTTACCCATTAATGACTTCACCTGGTGGAGACTACACCGTCTCTTTCTGGATTCTTGGCTGCGCCTCCAGAGGGAATGAATAAGATGCAGTGGGCGCATTTCCAGCTTTAGCCATGAAGAATCCAAACACAAAACCTCCAGACTCCACTTAGCTTTCGGAAATTTAGAAAGTTAGAACACAATAAAAAGCTGAAATGGAAAATACAAGTACTTATTCATTGGGAAGAAATAGCTATCGCCAGCAGAAAGTGAGTCATTATGCTGCACTGAGTTTATTATGGACTGTAGTCAGATTATCACCCTGACACCCTTGGCACAGGGAGGTTCACTGTGTGTGACAAAGAAAGGCTTTAAGATAAGATAAGTTAAAATGAAAGAAACCATCATTACAGAAACAAAATAGAGGCTCACAAGTATGACTTTTGGTATCCAAACATGATGGTTGTACAATATTATGTGTGTGTAGCATAAATACCTTTGAGACAAACCCACATTCTGAACTAGAAACAGCATATTCTGAGTCTGTTGTTCGCTCTGTTTTACTTACCAGGAAGTAATAGTAAAAAGGAGATGTTTATTTGCATCATTGGTTGGTTTGTAAGAATACTTTCAAAAAGTCAAAACTTGACTGTTACTGTAGCATAAAAATAGAATTTCTGGGTATTTTAATATAGATTTGCTTCTATAAATAAGCAATTTTGCTTCTGTAAACATAAATAACCTCAATTTATTTTAGAAGTAGTTTCATACGGACCTCTGACCCTTTGAAGGAGAGAAGAAAAAGACAGAAAAAAAACTGAAGAAGAGAGTGCGGTACTAATTCTTGTCTCCTAGAAGGGCAACCTCAGTGAAAAATAGATGAAATCACTGCTCTTGCCACATCAAAGATGGATGCAGGCTGTGTGTCCTTGTGTGCATACAGTAAGTGTGTGTATGGGTGTGCACATGATGTACAGTCACACTATAAGCACAAAACACACACAAACAGCAGACAGTAGTTTACTTACAGACAGCATTTTTGTGACTGGAGTCTTTACTGGGCATCATCTTCACTCCTCTGGACTTCAACTCTATTGCTTTCTTCACTGCAGAAAGAAGAGGGCATGGGGGTTATGCATTTAATTATAAATAATACTTATAAATTAAACTTAAATTACTGTGCATCTTTTGAGTGCTTATTATTTTCAGGGTTGCCATTCAGTACACATCAACTATGCGTGCAATCCAGAAAGTGCCTCACACTCCCCCTCTTTTAACAAACCTACAACAAATGCAAAAGAGGCGAAAACTGAAAACTGGAACAGGGGAAAAGGAGAAGATATTAAAAGTCACAGAGGGGTAGGGACAAGGAAGGAAAAAAAGGAGGGNNNNGGCGAAGCAGTGGAGCAGCATTAAAATCTATTCCATCTATTGTATCCTATGTAGCAGCATTGCAGAGGATAACAGAAAAATCTGTGCTACAACCAAACTACATTCCACTGAGAAACAGAGTTGGCATGAAAAGCATCTATCTCTCTCTCTCTTTCTCTCTCTCTCTCTCTCACACACATACACACACACACACCCAAACATCACATACAGAAGAGGCAATGGCAAGAGCAAGAGACCGATAACAGTGGAAGAAATTAATAGAAAAGTGAATAGAAAAAGTGATGAGACAGACAGGAAGTGAGACGCTCAGCAAGAGAGACAGTTCTTGGACCACCATGTTTCCTGTTGGAAGCAACCAATTAAATCTGAGCCGCCACGTGGAAACTAATATGCACCTTAATATGCTAATTAAGCCATACAACCAGTCAATTAGATGACAGGAAAGGTCCAGCAAGTCCAGTCAAGTGGTCTCAGACTTCTGTCCCCAATAATTGCTATTCTCAATTACAGTATATGAATATATAAAGCAAGAAAACTGCCATGTATTTCCAGTCCTATCTTTTTTTGTGTTTTTATGGGTGGATTTGTACAGTAAATGTGTCTAAAAGAAAGCTGTAAAAGACACCGTCAATTCTGACACATCTCCCAACACACACACACACACACACACACACACACACACACACACACAAAGATGTGCACACATTAGTACTTTATACAAATACCATTATGCGTAAAAGGGAGGCAGAGAACAGATTGAAGTAATAAGAGAGAGTGTGATATACCTTGGTATTGAGCACTGAATCCTTTTCTTCGATGGTTGCTGTCTGAGGTGAAATGTATCCGAAGCCAGTTCTTATTTGATATCACTGGTGAGGGCAGGGTTGTACCAGTCAGCCTGCAAGTAAGCAAATAAGAAATTAATCATAAAAAACATAACAAAAAATAGTAATAGAAGAATGTAGGCAAGGCCAAAACTTAAGACCTACCGAGATTCACATTTTATAACTATGTAGAATGTGTCAGCCGTTCTAAATCTGAGTTTACTTGCACTTACTTCTTACTCCTTAGTGTATTTATACTATACTATGGAGAATTCAGCAGAGAAAGACAAGGCAGATGGGAAAGAGAAGGTATGATGTAACAAAACTCAAGCTGTTGTTATTGCAAATCCACAGTATCCACCTTTGCGCACTAAGACACAGAGCACCTCTCCTGTGAGTTAACTGCATGTTGCATGACATCATTGTTGAGTAACGTGTACGTATTTCCACGTTTCTGTATCGTCTACACTGTTGGTGAATATCCCACCGACAGAGAGATTATGTCCTCTCCCAGAGATGGACAATGTTTGTCATATAGTAACTTTCTGTTACAGTACGTGCACTTGGTTCATGGATGTGCTCAGGGAAAATGAGCTTTACGTATTTCGATATGTGAAGCTCATGTGGCAGAAAGACTTCTCTAGCAAAAATGCAGTTGTTGGAGGAAAGTACTTCAAAATTGCTGTGTAATTACGGATTGTAGCATTATAGATTGCAGCACGACCAACCACTGTTGTGAAAAATGTTGTGAAATTACTCGTCACAAACAATCGTAAATGCAGTGCATCATACAACGCAGAACACAGATGCGTGAATAACTCCAGCATCAAAATTACTTCCTTTACATAAAAAATATCCCCATGTGAAGCAGAACTTTCCAGAGAGTTCAAAGTATGATTTAGATGTCACTTTGCATTGTCCTCCGAGGTGCAAAGGCTGGCTGTAATTTAAGGAGTTTTAGCCGAAGGGCAATTTGTTCCACTGGCTTGGAAAATGCGGATGTGAGAATTGAATGAGTGATATTATCCCTCCCATAATGATCACCACTGACCAGAAGCAGAGCACTGCGGTTGCACTGGGTATGGTACAACTCCCCATCGAAGTGTGTTTAACTGAGGGAATATTCAGCAAATCTTTGCTGAAAAAATATATGTTGAAATGCACTAAAATGCCTTCACTGTTTGAACATATCAATAACATAACAATAAAAATAAAACAATAAACAATAACAATAAAAAAACCCAGCTCTGATTAATTGGAAAGCAAAAGAAAGCCATACCATGGCGTTGTCTAAATTATGATATAACGGTGTGGGATTTTGAGAATAAGGTGTATATTTATGATTTTCTGTGATTCTGGGTTCAGGATATGCTTGAATTCCTGAAACCAACTTTGTCTCACACTTATTTATGAAAGTAATACAAGAAGAGAAGAGAAATAGTAAAGCAGATAGTGAAGTAGAAGAGGTGGAAGTTCACATCTTCAAAAACAGTTTCTAAAGCATCACCACTGAGACGATGAGTTGGTTGCCTATGGTAAGTCTTACATCAGCTTCAGCTGCTCTCGCATTTCGTTACCAACGGCAACCAAGGCGGTGGCAAAAATTTTTTAAAAACGTGAGGAAAAAGGTGCAGAGAGACAAAAAAAAGGAAATGATGTAAGAAACTGCCTGGAAGCTAATGTTCTACCAGCCTCCCTAGAGCAACAAGAGCCACTGTAACTGCCCTTTAATAATGCCGCAGGTGTACTGAGTAGATAGAGAGAGACTATGAGGGAGGAAGAAACACAGATAAGGAAAAGGGCAGAAACAAAATATGAGAAGTGGTAAAAAAAAATATTAAGAGCGCTTGTTAGAGGATCTTACTGAGTGCTTATTATCGGAGACACTAACTTCTGTATCTGTGCAAGAGGCAGCTCAAGAAAATCTGAGAAAAAGAGTATAAGGAACGTCAGATGAGACTAAAGCACTGCCAATGAGTCTGCCTGAAGGCAATCTAACTCTATACACAGTGAATACACTACAGTAGAGCAACGTGCTATCTCCCAATGAGTCAACTAGTGGTCTTTATCAGTTAGTGTGATTAAATAGAGATGCATGGTAGTGTGGCATAATGACATGTGTGAGATGTATGGGAGATATGAGCGTAAAGCCAGAGGAGAAATTATGGGAATTTTTGAGGGCACTATAGTGCATAAAAGT
Organism: Oplegnathus fasciatus; assembly: GCA_003416845.1. Taxonomy (NCBI): domain Eukaryota; kingdom Metazoa; phylum Chordata; class Actinopteri; order Centrarchiformes; family Oplegnathidae; genus Oplegnathus; species Oplegnathus fasciatus. The sequence continues at coordinate 799,353 of NTHP01000224.1, read as the reverse complement.
CACATTTAAATAAAATGGCAGACAGTGAATACAGCACACTGTATATTGAAGTAAATACTGTAGGTGCTGATTTCGAACACAAGCAATGTTCTGACCCTGACCATGACCTATGACCTCCATGGGCAGGTGCACAAGCAAAATTGATGTACTTCCCTACAGGCACCAATAAAGTATTATATTATTGGGCTTTTAAGTCTTTTTAGTCTTTTTAGTCTTCTTTAGTTTTCTTTTCACATTTCTGTGCACTTTTGACCTGGTTACGTTCTTAAGTGTATGATTTTATCTCAGCTATACTTGTTAAATTATCCTGCTAAAAGAAAATGTTCTTAGACAACCAGTCTGGCATAAAAAAAGATTTATATGATGAAACATCTTGCTGAAACTTGGACTTTGCTGTTCTGTCGACTGAAGTCAGTCTAAATTTGAATCAAAGTTGGTAGGAAAACTGAATATACTTCAAAGAAGAAGAGAAAGTTGTAATCTCAAAGATTTTCATTTCATTGTCTTTTACGGCACCTATGGCGATAATCGGTAATTGTAATTGTAATTGTGTGTTTTTGGACCTCATTTAAGTTTCAGTTTCACTTTCATCGTCTGTAGTCATCGATCTTTCCTTTGTTTTTTCGGACATAGTAACCGTTTACTCACAACACCAGCAGACACCGGAAACAACTGTACGCCGCTTCACACACAGGTGAGTTAAAGAGCGAGTCTTTTGCCTTGTTAAAAGCCTTGTTAAAAGCCTAACTCTGTGCTGTTTGTGATTTTTCCGGGAAAGTCCCTCCCAACACCCGGGCCGTAATACTGCAGATGCGAGGGCTTTCATCAGTTGGCCATAGGCTCAATCACCATTGTGTTGCATCATTTGGCGATAGATAGTGACTTAACAGACGTTTATTTAAATGAAAATCTTCGAGATTATATCTTTAATGAAAGAACAATTCAAGAAGTCAATGATTTTCCATATGGAAGTCACATTGGCTATCATAAGAAACTGCAAAACATTCAACTTGTTGAACAATTTTCTAAGATTATTTGAATGCTTGTTAGATGGACAACACGTGTCTATTAATATTAATAAACTGTAAAGTTGACCATCATGTGGTTATCATCATAGATGCTTTAAGAACGAGGGAAACTGGTCATCTCTAAAGAAATTACTCATTGAACTATACCATGTTATTCCTATACTTGTGTGGAAATTAAATATAGAGAAATATGATGTGTTTACTCAAATGTTCATTTAGTTATTTGATATGGTTGAATTTAGTAGAAATAAGATGTGTGGTGCTGTCTCAACTTTGATGTTAAGTTCTTACCAACACATTTCTGTCCTGAAGAAAAACAATTACACCTGTTCAGTAATACATTACCAGGTCTCTCTTGAGAATGAGACCCCGTGTCTCAATGAGATTACCTGTCTAAATAAAGGTTAAATGAAAATAAAATTGGGAAATCACTGCTGGTAATGTATTGTTATATAGCCTCAGGTCCTCTGCATTTGCAAAACGGTGGTTATGTAAAGGAAGATACCACTCATTTGTGATGATGGTGATATTATATTATTGTAAATTTACTCATTTTATGTACACATCAATTGTTATCGTATATCAGCTCAGATTAATCACTTGAGAATATGTATAGCATCTCAACAATGGGCTCAGCTGATCAACATATTGGTACCCCGGTGTCACTTGATTTTAAAGACCCGACTGTGCACTTCATAATTCCATCAAGGCACACAATACTTTTTTTAAAATCCCAATTTAAATCCTTTTACAACATGATTAGCAATACATTTGTTTTTCCAGCAATGTCTTGCAGAAATACTTCTGGGAGAGAGAGTGACTTAACAAAACTCATCTGGGAGCTACTCACTACATTTTTTCATGAGCTCATTTTAAACAAACAAACAACTTGGATGAACTGAAAAACTCAGCTACCCACTGACAATCCCCTTAAGATTTCCAAAACATACACAAATTGTTTAATTGCTTTTGCAATATACATGTTTCATTGCTGACAAATCTTCAACATTGCGTTCAGATGGACACAAAAGATTTAAAGAAGAATAGCTACGAGTGACATTTTGGCCAAACAATATTTTATATCTGTGGAAAGCTCTTGTGGAGCTCTGGCACTAAGACTTTGTAAGTTTAAACTGGATGAAAGTAAAACCCATATATTTAGTTTGCTTCAGAAAGACTGTAACCACACTTAAACCCATTTTGCCCTGGGGGTAAACTTGAAGTTAAAGCTAGTTGAGACACTAGCAATAACACGCCACGCAACGATAGAGGCCCGCAACAGTGGTGTCCCTCACCGGAACCATCTGTGTTCAAACCTTTCTGCATTTCAAAAAGATTAAGAGTGATTAGTCATTCTCAGAGGAGGTCTTTATGTATAGTGCTTTGGTTGATTTGTTCTTGTTTGGCCGGTGTACTTATAATTAATAAATGTGTGTTTCTTTGCAGATTTTGGTGATTTGGTGTCTCCTCTCTGCTCTCTATTGGTAAGAAATCAATTATCAGCAGCTTTAACAAATGTACAGAGAGCTCACTGAAAAACAGCCCCTCTTCAAATGGATCTTTTAGAATCAGGACTTAGATTTAGGGTTGAGGATAGAGCTACAAGGATGCATGTTGACGTATGAATAAGTTTAACTAAATCAGAAATACAGTCATTGTGTGTTGGAAAGGACAAAAAGATAGGGAAATATGAAAAGGAGAGAGATATGCTGCATCTCTTCCATTATTCATGGGGGCTGGCCAGCTGCCTGACATAGGAATGAGGGAGACAAGAGGTCAGAGAGGAGGAGAGAGGGATGAGACATGGGACTGGACTGAAAGAAAAGAGAAGAAAGAAGACGGAACAAATGAGAGGAGAAGAGGGGAGAGTTTGAAAGATGACAGGCTAAGTTGGTGAAAATAATAGACATGAGGGGGAAGACAGGAGAGGAGAGACAGATAATGAAGGACATGTTGGACAAAAACCAGTAAAGCAGGTTATAGGACGACAAGCAGAGATGTGTGGGAATGAGAACTTACAAGGTGAAAGAAAGCAGAGAGGAAAGAGGACGGAGAAAAAACCACTGAGAAAAAACAGGGGCTGATAGATGAAGAACATGGGAGAGGAGGTGAGAGAAGGAAATTCACTTAAACGGAAGAGGAAGAGAGAGGTTACACAAGCCGTGAGGAGATGACAAAAGTTAAAAAAGGTGAGGCAAGGAGGAAAGTCTAAATGAGGTTAGACATTACAAACACCAGGTTGCAAAGGATTGAGATAAATGAGAAAGTAAGTGAAGCTGGAAGGAGAGGAGTGATGGGAGAAAGGAGGAGATGGAGAACAGAAAAGAAAAAAAGATAAATGAAAGTTTCACATAAAGAAAGAACTCACATTAAGATGAAACAAAGAGGAAGGTGCAGAAGGAGAGAGAAATGAGAGGTTGCAGAGCTAAATAAAAAAAGAGAGGAGATAAGAGAAATGGAGGGGAAAGGTCTGACACACCTGAGAGGAGTAGACAATAGGAGAAGAGCAGCCAAGTCACAAAACAGAGAAGACTGGGGGGCAAAGAGACCAAGAGCAGGAGAGAGGTATTTCTGTGCTTACTGTAGCACTTCTCTATTATTAGACCACTAGCTTTTTGGTGATACACGAACACCACAAAGGCACAGACATAACTTTCCACTGTCCAGGCACTGTTGTTTTAGACCTTGCCCTCCCTATTGGCTACTTGTATTGCTGGCAATACATTATTTTAAGTTTATTCCACTGCTGCACTTATTGCAAGTCCCTGTGGATGTGAGCATCTGCAAAATGACAAAAAGGCACTGTAAAAATAAATGATTGGATACAAGTCAGAAAAGTTGGAAAGCACATTATCCACAACAGATAGCTGTTTATTCCAAGTGCTTAGTGCAAAACCCTGGTACACCAGTACTTTTAATCTCATAACACACCCACGCACTCACACAGAAACACACACAGACACATGCACACACACACACACACACACACACACACACACACACACACACACACAG